>JAJOOG010002560.1:0-29435 GCA_029582565.1 Solanum infundibuliforme | reverse complement strand
CCCTTTGATTATGCTTATCGCTTATGGTCATTTTAATTGCTTCTGCGACCAAGGATGTGTAATGATATGCTATGAGGCTTGTTTGGGGTTCCTTCGGGTTCCCCATTCGCCGGTCACGTCTAGGCCCTAGGCTTGGGTCGTGACATGTACCATACTTCTAAGTAACCCCAAGACACACTTGTGCAATGCATATAAGGTATCCCATACTACCCTTCACACTAAGTATAGCCTTGAAGTCATCCTAGTCATATTCACCGAACATTGGCCACATTATTAGTTTAACTCACTTAACTAAGGGAATCTCTCACCTTTAGTCAATTATAACTAGGAAAGGCAACTCTGGCACAATCCTATCTCAAGACTTCTCGTTAGTGACCCTAAGTAATACTTGTGAAATGCATGCATAGCACCCCATAATACTATACATGCTAAGTACTACCTTTAGGTCCTCATGCTAACACTTCTTGGCTTGGAACCTAGTTCTTCTCTTTAACTTTAGTACACTACGGGGTACTCTCTTAGACACATCTTAGTTCATTATTAGGTTGAACCCTATGAGATATTTCCTTTATCATGTCTAAGTTCACTCTTCACATGGACCCTATGAGATACTACCTTAAGCATGTCTAAGCCCACTTATACTCTTGAACACTCTGCAGTACTTCATTAAGTAAGTCTTAGTTCAATTATGCTTTAGAACACTAAGAGATACTTCTCAAGCATGTCTTAGTTCATAGGATATGGAGATTGCTACTAAGAACCTTAACTCAACTATGTGAAGGCTCCCATCTCATGAGACCTAATTTTGAGAAAACCCACACTATACTATCTAAGAGTTCCCTCTTTTAACTTGGATAGTCCTCACATCAACTAGGTGTGGCTCTCCTTTCTTATTGGAGTCCGGACCCTATCTTGTGTGACACTCCATTTCATCTTCAATATCCACTTGAGGCCAAGCATACACCTCAAGTTTTACTTGTTATGCCTAGCTTAACCACTCATCTCTCATGGAAGGATGTCTTTGTCAATCAATCCATATTCAAGTGATTCCATCACTTTCATCTATCAAGTATTCATAAGGTAGGTTAGGTGAGTATAGGCCTTTCACCATAATCCAACCTATTAGACTTCTATTCTCTTTTAGACTTTACTCTCAAAGTCGTTACATAAATAGTTAATCACATTAGCTTCACCCTAAAGCCCTAGCTATCATAATCACAACCCTACTCTCAAGGTTTCTTTCTTAATATCTTCTTTATACCTAGATTTCAAGGTAAGTTTATCACATCTTCCATTACTAGGTGATTCTAGTTGTAATTGATCATAAAGGTTCAATTTTAACTCTACAAGTCAAGATCAATCATATGCAATAGAGTCTAGTTCAGTTCATGATTATATGATCCTAACTTTGATCAATTACTACACGTAACATTGAATTAGGAAGATCACATATGAACCTTCAACTTTGCCTCTAATGGCATAAACCCACAAAGATCACATTCATCAATTTAGATTAGGGTTTATCATAGAAATCACATGAATTCATCATAATATCATTAAACAAATCTAATTCAACCATAATTGGATGTTATCCACTATATTGGAATCACATCCAAATCCTACCCACAATGCAATCAGAACCCTAGCTAAAATTGGATTCCTGAGTTCACAATGGCGGGGGGGGAGGGGGGAGGGGGGGAACTATGGGGGCTCTATGGGTTGAATAACCCATGAATGAATAAGCTTCACATACCTTTGATCAAAGCCCTAAACCAAGCTTGAATACATGGAGAAAATCACCCTAAGTTGTTGCCCTCTTCTCTTCTCTTCTTCTTCTTCTTCCATTCTAGAGAGATGATTTTTTGGAGAGAGTTTTGGGGTCTTTAGATTAATGAGTTAAAGTGATTAGTTTAGGGTCTATTAAATATTTATAGGAGTTTAATTAACTAACTAATATCCCCTCCTAACCCCTAGACTAATTACTAAACTAACCCTCAACTACTCACTTAAAACTAAATTACCAAAAACTGGCAGCATTATATTCACGAGACCTCCATCCACGGACCGTGGATGGGTCTACTGGACGTGGTTTGGGTCCGTGGTTTGGAACTGGGGCTCATATGTTGCAGGCCAACTCAGGCCTGACCTACGGCGCGTAGGTTGATCTACTGGCCGTGTATGGCCAATCGTGGTTCACCATTTTTGACAGCTTTTGTGGACTGTTTTGGGGTCCTCCTCAAGGACCCCTCGGGTGGTCCTTGTGGATTCGTCCTCGGACTTTTAATCCCTAAACATGTCATTCTAAGTATGGGAACCACTTTCACAAGTTTTAACCCTCATACGACACTCCAAACCTCAAACCAAAGGCTCTAGAACTCACTAGTTCAACTAACTAATTTACGGGGTGTTACACTTCCCTTTGCCGTGAGGGTAGGGCAATTTTTTCCCTTGATGAACACTCTTTCCACAACCATAGCACCCATTGGTACCGGCTAGGCACTTCCCATAATGTTTTTTTCCATAATTGGTGCAAATAGGTTTAAGAAATAGAGACCCACTACCTTTCTCTTCGTTAACCCTAGCAGTGCTTGAAGAATCTTGGTTTGGATATCTCTTTTTGAACCTTGGTTGGCCTTGCTCATCGGATCTAACTCTCTTCATCTCCCTATTCTTACTCTTAAGTTTGGACTCCTCAATTTGATTGAGTATATACCATAAGCCTAGAGATGTTCATGTCAGCATGGATCATTGTCATACGACATTATTCCTCAACTAGATCGGACACACCCGTCACACATCTACTCATCTCATCCCTCGGGTTAGGCACTAAAGATGGAGCATACTTAGACAATAGGGTAAATTTGAAAGAATAGTCTTGAATGTTCATGCTACCTTGCCTAAGATTGATAAACTCCTCCACCTTAGCTTCCCTCTTATCACGGGGAAAGAACCTATCAAGGAATGCTTTCTTAAACACCTCCCAATCTATAGGACCCGCTCCTACCGGCCTATTGCTCTTCCATTGAGTAAACCAAAATTGGGCAACTTCCTTCAATTGATAGGCGGCTAGTTCCTCTTTTTCTATAAAAGTCACCCCCATAGCATTAACTACCTTATACACCTCATCCAAAAACTTTTAGGGATCCTCTCCCACCTTGGAACCAAGAAACATCGGAAGATTCATCTTCGCAAAATCCCTCAACTTAGAAGCCATAGTGCTCACAATAGGGTTCACATGACTCTCAACACCTTTATTATCTTGGGCCGTCATGGCTTGGGCTTGAGTAGTTATGGCTTGAGCTATCATTAGGAGAGTTGACCTAACTTCTTCATTTGACATGGCCAGAGGATCAACCAGAACTTGATTGCCTTGAGGAATTTGGTTACCTTGAGGACCTTGGGGAGGAACTCTCTCATTGGCATTCTCCTCTTCATTCCTTCTTGTGTTCGCCCTTCTTGTATTCATATCCTATAAACACAAGAGAAGGGTTAGGGAAAGGACTTCATAGAGTTAAAACTCTAAGGCATGACTTAAAGAGTAATGAAAGAAATGACGCTTCCTAACGTCTTATAGCCTCTCATTCATAAATGTGGTGCACTTCACACTATGAACAAGACTCTACTCAACGTGGCTTGTGAGACATCAATCCTAAAAAACATTCCCAACATATTGTGCTCTGATACCATGTTTGTCGTGACCCGATCCTACACCCCGGATGTGATACGGCATACAAGACTCCGAAGAGCCTCATACAAGCCTCATAGCATTCATAACATAAGACATAAATAAAATGGTACGAAATTAAAACTTTTAAGCCATATAATCCAAAAACTTTTATTTAAAACAACGGAAGTCTACTTGTCTCACATGGCCATCTAATACATCTTTAGAATAAAAAATAGGGTCACAACCCTTTCACATAATCCGAAACTTAAAATGACATAAAAGGAAACTACTAAAGACTCTCATATGTCCACAACTCTTGAGGACTCACTACTAGCTTAGAGATTAGTCAATCCAAGTTTTACTCCAAAGGAATCACCTTAAGATCCGGAACCTACACTTTGTAGTAAAAATAGAAGAAATATGGATCAGCACACAAAAAATGTACCAAGTATGATGACCATGAAAAAATCATGCTTTAAAAGGAAATTTTGATTGGAAACCATGCATTATGCCAACTTTGAGAAAACATCATGAACTTTAGTATAAGAGGCATAAGATACAAACATAATCAACATATAAGCCATTATCACACTTTGGAACATTCACCATAAGTAACCTTAAGTAACCCTAAGCTATACTTGTGCAATGTAAGAATAGCATCCCATACTACTATTCCAACTAAGTACCACTTTGAGGCCACCTTAGATGAACTTATCATTTTTCATACTCATCTTTAGTCAATACCCATACATAAGGAACATTCACATTTAATAAGTCATGACAAGGAAAGGAACTCATAATAACATTTCCAAGTAAAGAACTCATCATTTCATTAAGCATTTAAGTCAACATTCTCCTTATCTTCATTATGAGCACATTCATTTCATTAGACATTAAGACATTAGAGAATCACACCATAGCCCTCCCAAAGCCTACTCGTGTAATGCATGGATGACATCCCATACTACCACCCACACTTCATAGAACCTCTCAAGTAACCATAGAACGTATCTCACATGACGGGAATAAGCATTAACCGACATAGGCCATGAGAGCAAACCATGGAATCCGGTGTCTTACCCTCACACCGTAAAGAGGTGGTCTACTTGCCTAAGGTAGAACCGGTAACATTTTAGCTTAGGTGGATCCACTAGCTAATTACCTATGTGGGCTCATAGTTTTGGGATAAGAAAGATGTTCATTGAAACCCAGCCTAACGTAGGGAGAGCTTCCATCTTACCATAACCACTCGGTACTAAGCCTCCATTCCCATAGAATAGTTCATTCACATTAACATTATTGTACTTGAGAGGAATGACATTGGCCTATCGACCAAAGGTACATTATTACACACATGAAAGGAATGCCATAAGCCTATCGATTCATGGTACATTATTATGATAGCTCATTGAATCCTCATGAAAGGAATGACATTGGCCTATCAATTCAAACAAAGCCTTAGAACATTTCATTAGTCATTCATGAAAGGAATGACATTGGCCTATCAATTCAAACAAAGCCTTAGAACATTTCATTATTCATTTATGAAAGGAATGCCATTGGCCTATCGATTCAAACAAAGCCTTAGAGCATTTCATTAGTCATTTATCAAAGGAATACCATTGGCCTGTCGATTCATGTTCATTAAGTCAAGATACATTAGTCACACAAGAAGAGGATGCCCTAAGCCTACCAACTCAAGATGTAACATTATATTGAAGAAACCTTTCACATATATCATCATCATTCATAAGTGTTAAATTGATAATAACCTTTCAATAACAACACAATTGCATTCTAGACATGATAACCTTACTTTCATTGAAATCACAAAGCATATACATAGCATCATGATTATACATCAATTCTTTATACTTTGCCCTTCAAGGCCATAAATCACAATTCACCAACACATCCAGATTACTACAATTTAGACATGAATAATGATATAATTCTATAACCTAAAGCAATATAGATATATTCTATTCACATGCTTCCATAATCAATCAACCAACATTATGAAGCCACAATTTAGTAATTTAGGAAATTCATGGGTTCTTGGGGGAATTTTCATCATAAAATATCAATTAAAAATCAATTCAATCATAATGCATCATAAATCATTCCTTAAAAACGTTTGAAGAAGGAACCCATGACTTAGAATGAAACCCTAGGTTGTTGAGAAACTTGAACGCTTTGAAATCTACTTTTGAAGGGACTCTATGGGTGAAAGCTACCTATAGATGAAAAGCCACCATACCTTAATATAGTGTTCCCCTAAATTTGAGAAGAAACACCTTGGTTCTTCAAGCCCTAGCCCCCACTTCTTCTTCTTCTTCTTCTTTGGGAACTTCTAGAGAGAGGAATTTTGGAGAAGATGAACTCTTTCGGGTTTTTTTTAGAATAATAGAGTAAATTGGGTGTTTAATGACTTAGAATCATTTATATTTGTGAAATAAAATAATTAAAATCAACCTCATAAAATAACTAATTAAAAAGGAATTTACAAAAATGCCCCTAACTAGGCAGCCCACTCCCAGGCACCTCGAGAGGCCCTCACGAGCCGTGGTCCATGGGCAGTGGCTAAGGCTTGGGGTCTTGGCCTAAAATAATTGAAGTCATGACCACGAGACCTACCACGATCCGTGGTCAATACCACGAGTCGTGGTAAAGGTCGTGGTCTTAAGGCAGTGGCTAGGCTTCAAAGTCTTGCATCCCACACGCCTAAGGGAACTTCACGAGCCCCTTCACCATCCATCAAGGGCACCACAACTCGTGGTGGTGCCCGTGGTCCCTTGAACAATAGCTCCTCTAACTAGGCACATATCCCATGAGGCTAAGGCAACCCCACGAGCCTTCCCATGGTCTGTGGTCATGACCACGAGTCGTGAAGTGGCTCGTTAAGGGGAGCCTTGGCTTGGGCACTTTTGAGAGTGCACTGCCTCATTAACCACGGCTGGCACCATGACACATGGTGGCCACCACGGATTGTGAAGACCCTAGTGGTCATGGTAGGCAGTGGCTAGGATAGTTTTACGCAACCTTGGCCCCCTAACCATTGCCTTCACCCAAAACCCTTGGCCCTTTCCCTTAACCCCTGATGTTAACCCTCACATTTAGGCTCTAGTTTAACCTACCAATTTCCGAGGTGTTACATTAACCTATATTGATTCCTTCCTAGAGAATGGAACTTGTAGAGCTAAGAAAATTAAAGGAACAATTACAGGACTTGCTCGATAAAGGCTTTATCAGGCCAAGAACTTCCTCATGGGGTGCTACAGTGCTCTTTGTTCGAAAGAAAGATGGATCCTTTTGGATGTGTATTGACTATAGACAACTAAATAAAGTCACTATTAAGAACAAATATCCTTTTCCATGAATTGATGACTTATTCGACCAGTTACAAGGTGCCTAATGTTGTTCCAAGATTGACTTGCGGTTTGGTTACCATCAGTTGTGAGTTAGGGAAGTTGATATCTCAAAAACAACATTTAGGACAAGGTATGGCCATTTTGAATTCCTTTTCATGTCGTTCGGGCTTACAAATTCCCAAGCAACCTTTATGAATCTTATGAATTGGTTCTTCAAACTATTCTTGGATGAATTTATGGTTGTGTTTATTGACGACATTCTTATATCTTCACGGTCGAAAGCTGAGAATGCAGACCACTTGCGAGCTGTATTACACACTCTCCAAGATTGCACGTTATATACTAAATCTCTAAATGTTATTTTCACCTTACTTATGTGGTTTTTTTTATCATGTTATTACAAGTGAGGGTATTAAGGTTGATGGACAAAATATAGAAGCATTGATGACTTGGTCGAGGCCCTTGAATCCAATAGAGGTTCGCAGCTTTTTAGGCTTGGCAGGGTATTACCGAAGGTTTATGGAGGGATTATCTTCTATCTTTGCACCACTGACAAAATTGACACATAAGGCAAATAAGTTTCAGTGGACCGAGGCATGCGAATAAAGTTTTCAAAAACTAAAAAAAAGGCTTACCACCACACCCATCCTAACTCTTCTAGATGTTAATGAGGGCTCTGTTGTTTATTGTGATGCCTCAAGAATTGAACTAGGTTGTGTTCTTATGCAGCATGGTAAGGTTATTGCATACGCCTCTAGACAGTTGTGGAAGCATGAGCAGAATTATCTTACACACGATCTAGAGTTGGCTACAGTTGTCTTTGCCCTAAAAATTTGGCGGCATTATCTATATTGTGTTCATATAGATATTTTCACCAATCACTAGAGCCTTTAGTATTTACTTAAGCAGAGGGAGTTGAACCTGCGACAAAGGAGATGACTTCTTTTATAAATTATCGAGGAACAAAGTTAGGAACTATGTAAATCACCTTAAACTTGTTATTAATATCTGCAAGGTTAGGTTTTCTTTCTAAAATTTGAGTTAACTTTTCAAGCTTATTTGGAAGAACATACGAGGTTCCATGAGATGGTTACATGTTATACGAAAGTGATTGTGGGGTTATGAGAAAAACACTACAAGCGGGCCAAGATTGGATACATGGCAACGGTAACATATAGGTGTTATAAATTCATGACATGACATGCTATGTATTCTATTCCTGAGCTATAATCTGGAGGTATGGGGCATATTGCCTATATTTATACGTGTGAGACATCGATGGCCACATGTTGGCGTATATGATGTCGGTTAGCTACCAGGAAGCACCACTATTGCCAGCATTCGGTTGGGTATGTCATGCATTTGCATCTACATATATGTATTCACGACATATGATTATATGAGCATACCATGCATATTTAAATAGTAGGAGGCGAAATGTCAGCGAGGTAGATTATTTGAGTTTCAGTTACATATGGTATTTTTATTACCCTTTTATAGTAACTATTTATGATTCTACTTTCTGCTTTACATACGAGTACATTTTTATTCGTACTGACGTCTCATTGCCTGGGGACGCTGCTTTTTGTTTCATGCGAGCAGGTTCAGGCAGGGATTCTAATCGACCCACCCACTAGGATTCAAGTTCAACTGTGAGTTGGTAAGCTTCATCTTGTCATGGGGTTATCAGGGGAGGTTTACTTCTGTTGTAAAGTTTGGGTATAGTCGGGGCCTTGTCCTGACAGTGCTTATGTCACTCATAGAGGCTTGTGTGGACATAATATTCTGGGTTTTCTTTTGTATGTTTCAATCTCCAGCCCATAGACTTGGCATATATATATATATATATATATATATCTGTGTGTGTGTGTGTAAGAAATACATCATTATTATTTTTTTGGCTTGTCTACCATTGTTTGTATGGATTATTCTCATTCAGGTACCTTCAGGGTCTAGGCTTCACTTTTTAGAGGTTGTGCTGCCCAACCTTTTTGTCTCACAGTTTGGTTAGCTAGTATGTTTTAGTGGGTAACATGACCTAGTAGGGTATCTAGTGCCAGTTGCGCCCCCTATTTCAAGGCAGGACAAAGAAGCGGGTTGATTTAGTCATTCAATCTACATTCAGCCAAATCGAATCATGCTGCCTGCGAGACCGCGGAAAACTAGTAATGAAATCTATATTGATCATCTCCCACTTCCATTCCGAAAGATCTATATTCTAAGCCATACCACCGAGCCTTTAGTACTCTACTTTGACTTGTTGGCAATTCGGACATTTAGCGACGAACTCTGCCATACACTTCTTCATACTACTCCACCACTAGACTTCTCTCAAGTCACAGTTAATCTTTGTGGAACCAAGATGGATAGAATATCTTGAACTATGAGTTTCTTCAATGATCCTCTCTTGGAGTTCATCCACCTCTAGTACACTCAATCTACCTTGATTCCTCAATACACCATCCCCCTTGTTCAAAATCTATCCATTTTTGCTTATGAACATTTGTCTTTAATTCAAGAAAAAAGGGTTTGGTCTTGTTTCTCCTTCACCTCAGACACTAATGATGATTCAACTTCATATAACACCACCACTCTACGTTCATTGGAATCCATTAACTGGACTCCCAATCGTGCAAGTATGTGCACATCTTTTGCTAATTCCTTCTTTCCTTCCTGAACATGAGCAGTACTATCCATAGATAACCTGCTCAAAGCATCAACAACAACATTAGCCTTACTTGGGTGATGGAGAATACTCATGCCATAATCCTTGAGTAACTCCAACCACCTCCTCTGTCTGAGATTAAACTATTTCTAACTAAAAACATAATGAAGACTCTTGTGATCGGTGAACACATCTACATGAACACCATAGAGATAGTGACACAATATTTTCAAAGAAAACACTACAACAGCCAACTCGATATCAAGAGTTAGGTAATTCTTCTCGTGAATCTTAGGTTGTCTAGTGGCATAGCTATAACCTTACCATTCTGCATCAATACACAACCTAGTCCAACTATTTATGCATCACAGTACAAAAACAAAGCCTTGTGTACACTCTAGTAGGGTCAACACTGGGCAGTAGTTAACTGGGTTTTCAAAGATTTTCTCACAAGCTTCAAACCATTGAAATTTTGTTGTCTTCTGAGTCAACTTTGTCAATGGGGACGAAATGGATGAGAACTCCTCGACGAACCTTCTATAATAACTAGCCAATCCCAAGAAACTCCTTGTATCAGTTGGAGATGTGGGTCTGGGCCAGTTCTACACTACCTCAATTTTCTGTGTATCAACTCAAATTCCTTCTCTAGATACAATATGGCCTAAGAATACCACAGACTAAAGCCAAAACTCACACATGGAAAATTTGGCATACAACTCTCTATCTGTGAGAGTTTGGAGAAGTACTCTAAGATAACTAGAATGATCCTCCTTATTCCTCGACTACGATAACAATTATATCAAGATAAGGCTTAAACATTTTGTTCATAAGGTCCATGAATGTTGCAGGAACATTAGTAAAATCAAAGGACATGACAAGAAACTCATAGTGACCATAATGGGTCATAAATATTATCTTCGGGATGTCACTTTCGTTTACTCTCAACTGATGATAGCCAGATCTGAGGTTTATGTTACAAAAGCAAGTGGCACCCTGAAGTTGATTTAAAAGATCATCAATTGTCAGAAGGGGATACTTATTCTTTATAGTAACCTTGTTCAATTGGCGGTAACCAATACATATCCTAAGAGAACCATCTTTCTTTCTCACAAATAAGTATGGAGCAGCCCAAGATGAGACACTTGGTCGAAGGAAACCTTTAACAAGAAGGTCTTCAACTACTCTTTTAACTCTTTCAATTCAGCAGGAGCCATTCTATATGGTGGGATAGATATAGGTCGAGTATTTGGAAGAATATCTATATCGAAGTTTATTTCTCTCTCAGGAGGGACTGCGAGATAATCATTTGGAAAGACCTCTGGAAACTCACTCACAACTGGAACTGACTGAATAGGTAGTGTCTCAAAAATAGAGTCATTAACTCGGACTAAGTGATAGATGCACCTCTTTGAAACAATCTTTTTAGCCTTAAGGTACTAAATGAAATGACCCTTAGGAACTGTTAAACTACGCCTCCACTCTATAATTGGCTCATTAGGAAACTGGAACTTTAGTACTCGAGTTCTACGTTCAACTAAGGCATAACAAGCATGAAGCCAGTCGATACCTAGAATAACATCAAAGTCCACCATGTCTAACTCGACTAAGTCAGCCATAGTGTCCTTGTGATTGATAGAGATGGTACAATCATGATAAACTCTCATGGCTAGAATAAACTCACCAACAGGTGTAGAAACACTGAAAGGTTTAGGAAGTCACTCGGGAAGGATATCAAATCTCATAGCCATATACGAAGTCACAAAAGATACACTCGAACCTGGATCAAGCAATACATATACATCAAAATTAAGGACTTTGATCATACCAGTGACAAAATCAGGTCAATTCTCTTGATATTGGCGACTGGTGGTAGCATATAGACGGTTCGCTCTCCGCATGTCCTTGATGTAGCTCCTCGAGGTGCAGCTCTGTCTGTCAGAGCCCCTGAAGAAGATTTGGCTTTATTGCCCCTATTACCATTACCTTGCCTTTTCTTAGGGAATTCTGTCATGAAGTGACCTTTCTGACCACACTTGAAATAGCCAGTGGAGGCATCACGACATTCTCGTGGGGGGTTTCTACTGCACTTAGGACATAGAGGAGTCCAGTTGGCCCCTTGTTTCACACTACCTTTAGACTAAGCAGGCAGAGCTCCTAAGTTCTACGAATTCTGATTCCTGAACTCACTTATATTCTTTGGTGCAAGTGCATTAGTAGATGATGGAACAGGTCTAATTGACTTTTGTTGAAAAGATGACCGGTCCACATAATCGGCCTTTTGCTGCCTCGACTTATTATTTTTATCATAGCCTTCTTGTTGCGGAACTCTTCCTTATCTATCTACTTGTCCTCCTAGACCTACTGCACATGGATCATAAGCCTTGCTATGTCCATCTCCCCTATCAACATAGCTGCCTTACCCTCCTTACTTGACAAGCGAGACAACCCAGACACAAACAAGCTGATCCTTCTCCTCAAATCAACAACCATCTCCGGAGCATAACGAGACATTTTAGTGAACTTGAGGTTGTCCTAATGCACAGTCATAGATTCCTCCTTAAGAGTGAGAAATTCTCTCACATTTTCCTCTCTCAGCTCACGGGGAAAGAAATGCCTCATGAAGGCACTTTCAAACACATCCCAGCTCACAATTGGTGCCCCTTTCACCCTGCTCTTTTTCCATTAATTGTACCAAATCCTCAGCACACCCTTGAGCTGGTATGTAGTGAACTCCACTCGATCAACATCAGCAACATGTAAAACCTTAAAAACCTTCTGCAACTCCTCCACAAAGTTCTTTTGATCCTCAATGACATTTGACCCTATTAATTTTGTAGGATTCATCCTCAAGAACTCACGGTTCCTTGATGTATTAGCCACATCCTAATGAATTCGTCAAGAACTCTATAAAACTTTCTTTATAGAGTTGAACTTTATTGCACGAAATGAGTAAGAAGGAAGGGAAATGTTTCCTAAATGATATAGCCTCATAATTATAGATGTGGAGCTCTTCACATTGATAGCCAGGACTCTACATACACGGCTTCATAGACACACTAGGACTCTTTGACTCTCTGCTCTGATACCAAGTTTGTCAAACCCCGAATCAACACCCTGGACGTAACTGGCACTCGAGAACAAATGTTGGTCTTTAAGAGAACACTTAGCCTGACTCAATACATAGTGGAAGACTTTCTCAAGAATATATGACCTCAATTTGCAAAGATTAACTCAAATGTCTTAAGATAAATAACTTAGAATATTTAAAGTATTCAGCTAGCCATTAAAAGGCAACTAAAGCCTTAAAAATTAACAATGGAAATGGAAAAGACTCCTCAAAATTCTACTGTCTATGAAGCCTCTAATAACTATGATTGAAGTCGGATAAGACCTATGACATCCTAACAAGACTGAAAGTAAATGCGAAATCCTCCAGAAGCAAGGAGGCTCACCAAAACAAATCTAGTACTACAAGTGGTATCAATGGTGTTGCTGGGGATGACCTTGAATACATGTATGTGCATCATAAAAAGATGCAGGACAAATGGCATTAATACATTGTGTAACGCCCCGAGGCTAACCCTTGCACGCAGACACGGGACCTGGGATCACGAGTGACCCCAAGCTAACCCTGTTGGCATAACATAAGCATACTATGAGAACAAAACTAAAGCGGAAATTTAAATATCATGAAAATGAAAGTGATGGGGAATACCCATTCTAAAACTGAATATATGAAATCTGAGAGTTTAATACAAGAGAAATATCAAACCCAAATACTAAGCTGAATATAACTATGTCTGAAAACAAGCCTCTAAACTGACTAGAAGTACTGGGACATGCCCCAGCTAAATCTAGCAAAAACTGAAAACTAAATACTAGAATGAAGAAAATAACATGTCAACTATCCTCAAAGAATGAAGACTCACCACTGATACTGCTGAACTGAAGATCGGGAACCGATCTATGCTTGATCTGATTGCTGGGGACCTGAACCTTCATCACGAGAAGATGTAGCACAGAGTATGCATCAATACTTGAAAAGTACTTAGCATAAGGGATAGAATAAAGCCAAAATAACATATAACTGAACAAAACAAATAAGCAATGATATAATATGAACATGATATAGATGTTGAATACTGAACTATCTTAATGCAAAGACCAAGTTCATAACATGCTGAAACTGAAATACTGAATGTACTGATAACTGGTCAATGCAATAGAGTCTAACTGAACTGTGGGAGCTACTAATAACCGACAATAAAACCATATGACCTAAGTGTGGAGTCCGATGTATACACCCCATCAAGAGGAGCCAATATACCCGACCAAAGGTATAGAGGCATTCTGGCATGATCACTAAAATGATGCCCATAGAGGGGACTTATAACCTACGGGGCTCATAGTTCTGGGACTATATGGGTGACTAACCCTAGTCCAACTCAGTGTTATGTTACTCCCAATAGATTAAATGACTAACACATTATAACTGAATTTTTGTAATAAACTAGATAGCTCAAAATTGACATGCAAACTGAGAATGTACATTAATATACTGATAATGACATATTCAAGACTGAGGCATGTATATCTAAAATACTGATATATCTGACCTAGTATGTGTAATTCAAGAACTAAATAAATACATAGCTAGGGTTCTGGAATTCATGCAAAAATCCAAGTAATAACATAATAATCTGATTTGGAACTTTTAACTAAAAAGTTAGTGATAATCTTACGAAGTTCTACAAACCCTAGGTTAAGTTAATAATAGGGAATCAAGGAATCTGACTGAAATCTAGGGACTCAATGGGCAAGAGGAACCCACTAGTGCAATCCCACGTACCTAGTGATGAATTCTACTAAGAAATCCTTCGATTTTAGGGCTGGAACTGGAGGAAACTTGTTGTGTTCTTGAACTAGGGTTGCTCGACCTTTTCTCCTCTTTCGCTTCTAATTTTCTAAGTTTTGATTAAAGATCTGACTTAGGTAAGTTCTAGTTATGTTTCTAGGCTAAAAGTGACCAAAACCACGTAGTTTAGGGTTAAAATGACGTAGTTTAGGGGTCCAATGAAATAGGAAAAGACCAAAATAACCCTACTTAAAAATTTGACGAGGCTAACAAGGCCACTCTAACGGACCGTGAAAGGGACCACAGACCATGAGGATGGTCGTGGTCTACACTTGGCCCGGAAACTGGGAGTCCTGGGGTCTTGTCCACGAGCCCCTACCATGGCCCATGTGGAGGACCACGGACCGTGAAAGTCCCCGTGGTCCTCCCTTAGGCTGAGGTCTGGAGGCTTAGAGCTAGAGGTCTACTGGGTAGGCTACACGGGCCACTCCACGACGCGTGTGAGGGACCACAGACCGCGAAAGCCCTCGTGGTCCTCACTTAGGTGTGGAGGTCTAAGGGGCTGGCTAGGGGTGCTACTGCCTCAACTTCTACGGACTCCCCCACGACCCATCGTAAGGACCACGGACCGTGAACGTCCTCGTGGTCCTTACTTAGGCGTGGGGGTTTGAGGTCTAGGTTTGGGGGCTACTGGTTCAGCCACTACGGGGGCCACCACGGTCCATAATCAAGACCACGGATCATAAAGGTTCACGTGGTCAGATGTCTTGCATGGTGACTTCCATATAATGACCACAGGCAGGTCAACGGACCGTTGACCCTATCACGGTCCGTGAACCTTGCCCTGGTTCACTGCTTCAGGTAGTTTTCTGCAATTTTTTTCTGGGTCTAGGTTTCGAGGTGTTACAACATATACCCCTTGGGATCATTCGTCCTCAAATGAAGATTAAACTAGCTGAAACGGAGGGGATGAGCTGCAACCCTACCACTAAACATTAAAGGCTAGTTTATGGCTGAACTAAGTTCCAAAATGATGCAATATGCTGAAAATGCAAGTACAGGCTGAAGGAACATGAAATTAAATTGATTTTACGCATGAATGACTGATAAACAGAAGAGTAACTATTACGTGGAGCTGGAGTGGAATCGGAAGGAAAGAGGTGAGGATACTTGGACTTCATGGCTGGTTTTGCTTCCCAAGTAGCTCCCTCTATAGACTGACTCCCCCACAAAACCTTGACTGAAGCGACTTCGTTGTTTCTCAGCCTTCTAACCTGACGATCAAGAATCTCAACTGGTACATCCTCATAAGAAAGACTATATTTCATGGCCACACTCTCTAATGGCACTACGGATGTTAGATCATCCACACACTTCTTCAATAGTGAGATGTGAAAGACGTGATGCACTACTTCTAATTCTACTGGCAACTCTTACTCATAAGCCACTTTACCAATCCTTTTCAGAATCTTGTAAGGGCCTAGATATCTAGGACTGTGCTTCCCTTTCTTTCCAAATCTCAGCACCTCTTTCATAGACGAAACTTTCAATAAAACCCAATCATCATCTTGGAACTCTAGTTCCCTTCTCCTTACATCTGCATAAGACTTCTGGCGACTCTGGGCTGTCTTAAGTCTATCTCTAAGGAGTTGCACTTTCTCCATAGCATAATGGACTGATTCTGGTCCTATCAAGGTTGCTTCACCTAGTTCAGAACAACCAACAGGAGATCTGCATCTATGCCCATACAATGCCTCATAAGGAGCCATCTGAATGCTGGAATGGTAGATATTATTGTAGGCGAACTCAATAAGAGGAAGGTGATCATCCCAACTACCCTTGAAGTCAATCACACAAGCTCTCAACATGTCCTCTAAGTTCTAAATGGTACACTCTGCCTGACCATCCGTCTGTGGATGAAATGTTGTGCTAAAATTAACCTGAGTACCAAGACCTTTCTGAAATGACTTCCAGAAATGAGAGGTAAACTGACTATCTCATTAACGTAAAGCCTGGCATAGTCCTCCGCCGAATCTATAGTCTTGACTGCCAAAAAGCGAGAAGACTTAGTGACTCTGTCAACTATCACCCAAATGGAGTCGTGTTGTCTGCGAGTACGAGGTAACCTTGTAATGAAATCCATGTTGATCACTTCCCACTTCCAAGTAGGAATGTTGATCTCTTAAGTCATACCCCCTGGTTTCTGATGTTCTACCTTCACTTGCTGACAATTGGGGCACTTAGCCAAAAAATCTGCTATATCCCTCTTCATGCCATTCCACCAAAAGACTTCCCGCAAATCACAGTACATCTTAGTAGCGCCTGGATGAATAGAATACCTGGAGTTATGAGCTTCTGCAAGAATATGCTGTCTCAAATCACCCACATTAGGAACACATAATCGACCCTGGTAGCGAAGCACACCATCTCCCCCTTGGGAGAATACCTCAACTCTCTGTTGATAGATTGCACCCTTGAGTTCGAGCAATATCGGATCACTGTCTTGCTTTTCCTTAACCTCCACTACCAATGAAGATTCTGATCCATTTTGAACGGTCACACCACCATCTGATATGCTCATAAGACGAACTCCTAAACGAGCAAGCCTGTGAACATCCTCTGCTAGCTCTTTTATTCCTTCATCAACATGTGCTACACTACCCATAGATAGTCTGCTAAGGGCACCTGCTACTACATTTGCCTTGCCAGGATGGTAATGCACACTCATGTCATAATCCTTGAGGAACTCAAGCCATCTTTTCTGGTGAAGATTCAACTCTTCCTGGGTGAAAACATACTAAAGGCTCTAATGGTCTGTGAACACATCTACATGAACACCATACAAGTAGTGTCTCCAAATCTTGAGTGCAAATACTACCGCTGCAAGCTCGAGGTCATGAGTTGGATAATTCTTCTCAAGCACCTTAAGTTGTCTAGAAGCATAGGCTATAACCTTACCTCGCTGCATTAACACACAGCCTAGGCTGACTCTGGATGCATCACAATAAATCACATAACCGTCTTAACCCTCTGGTAGAGTCAAAACAGGAGCTGTAGTCAACCTAGTTTTCAATTCTGCGAAGCTTTTCTCACAATCATCTGACCACTGAAACTTCACCATCGTCTAAGTTAACCTAGTAAATAGTTAGGCTATGGATGAGAATACTTCCACGAACCTTCTGTAATAACCCGCTACACCCAAGAAACTTCTGATATTTGTAGGAGAGGTAGGTTTGGGCCATTGTTTCACTGCTTCTATTTTCTGGGAATTCACTCGGATCCCTTCGCTGGATACTATATGCCCAAGGAAAGCAACTGATTGTAACCAAAACTCGCACTTGTTAAATTTGGCGAATAACTGGCGATCTTTAAGAGTTTTGAAATGCTCAAATTACACCTCTCTAAAGAAGCATAAGCGATCGTTATCAAGTAAAAAACCCAACTTGTAGGTTGGGGTCGATCACACGAGGAAAATGGTCTAGACTTAACTTTAACCAACAATTATATTCGTTTGGTCAAATTACTTCCAGAAACAAGTAATTAAAGGGGAGGATTTTGTGAAACAAATTATAAGAATTCAGTAATTAATCAGTAAACAAAAGTCAATTCGGGTTGTTATCAAGATGAGAAAATCAACTAGGGTATATGTGTTCCCCACAAGCTCATAATGCAATAATCCTAGTAATAGCAATCCTTTCCTAGTGTACTACATGAAAAGTGATAAGTTAGGCATCTCTAAATCCTTGGTCCGGCATCTAGAGAATTTCACCCAGCACCTTGGTCAGGCTAAGTGTGTATAATTTATTAACCCTTACCTTTACCTTATATTAGACATCATAATCGGTGTTTGGCTTAGTTATTAGTTCGCACAAATCGACACTAGCCTATTAGATAATATCACACTAAATCTATGTTGATAATTCTTTTCTTGTTGATTACCTCGTTGGTCCGGCAAGTAGCAACAAGGCGAGTTCTAACGCGTGCACTCGTTAAAAAGACTTCTAAACGAAAGAATTATCAATGCATGCAAAACACTATTCAATAATTGCTTATTTACTATTCATACTTTGTTAATCGCTCATGGTTCCCACAACCCTAGTCGTGGAGTTTAGTTACCCATAATCATATGAACACAATGCATTGTTTTGGTTGAAAGAATTATGAACTTACGTACGAAGAATAATAAACCCAGAAATTCAATTTGAATTGCAACACCAAAATCTTCAAAACGAACTTAGGAAATTAAGAATTGCTAAAGTTGCAAGTTAATCTCCCAAGTCAAGAACTAGAATAATATAATAAAATCTAACCCCCAAAAACGAGGTTTACATACCCTATTTATAGAAAACAAATCCTAAAATAAAAGGGAAACAAAATAAGGAAATAAAACTACAGGACACGTCTCCATTCCAAGAGACTGACCTACGGTCCGTAAGTCGAATGACAGTCCGTAGGTCTCTTCCGTTGCTCCATACTTAGCCGACTTGAAATCTTCACAAATCCACCTCTTTAGTCAACTTCCACGAACCAGCAGCACGGTCCGTCAATAATACGACGGACCGTCAGTAACCTCCGTCACTCTATACATAGATTATTTCAACTCAGGTACTGGAACCACTCCTCTGATCACTTCTACGGAGCTGCAGGATGGACCGTAAGTCATTCAACGGTTCGTCAGTCCCCACCGTGGTTCCACACTTGGTCAGATTTCCATGAGCTTCAATCTTGCCATGCCTGGTTGTCCCACGGCCTTTATCTACGGGGTGTCACTCATCTTATGGTCCGTAGGTGTCTCCGTAGGTGACTAATTTTCAGCACTTGCCTCAGCTACATTTTCATCTTTTAGCGCTTGAGTTTATTCCCTGAAATTATAGCAAAAACACATAAAACTAACACACAAATGCCCTAGACATTCACAAATCCTAAGAGAAACATATCAATAGTACCGAAAACTCACGGTACATCAACACCCTCAACTTAAAATCATTGTTTGTCCTCAAGCAATACATTATGATTCTAAATGACACTTGTACAGAAGCACAAAATTTCAGCCCAAGCAATCACATGGCTCTTCATCCCGACTTCTACTTTGAGTGCGACTTTGTGCGCTTAAACTCAACAAGCTAACTTGTGCAGATCAAAATATGACAAAGATCGACCAACCAACACACAACATACACTATTTTACTATCACCGAGGTACCAATTTTCCGACAATGTAACTAATGCCCTTACTTCAAACGAAATCCCTCTTTTCACAAAATGAATATGACTTTTAGTACAAGGATTCATTCAACACTGACACTCAGAAATAACTTCAAGTACAATTAGTTCTCAATACCATAGGCTTGACTTTATTTTCACTGCTTAGACTTTCCAAACTAGACTCTAGTATCACTATAGGACTTTCTTGGCTTGTAACGTAGGCGCAGGGTTAGGTTTGGTACATTTGGGTGCTTCTTAGTGACTTTCTGCCCTCCTTGACAATACACTAGGCTTTCAACCTCTTTTTGCCCTATTTTTGCCATCTTACCGTTTTACCTTCTTTCCCTTGATTTTCTTCAACCACGGATGTGACTTTAGACTTTGTAATTTTTTTTTTACTTTCAACTTTTTCTTGCATTTTATCCTTTTCTTTAGCTTTCAATAAGTCACATCCTCTCCTCTCTTTTTCAACATCAAACACTCTTTTCATACCCATTTTTTCTTTCGGTTTCCTCTTTCATAGCCACCCTCAACTTATTGATTTTCCATAGGTTGAGGTGCACAATACTTGATGTCGGGTCAGGGCCAAGATTGACGTTACTCTTTACATTAGCCACCCTCAACTTAGGCTTTTGGCCTAAGTCGAGGTGCACATGTCCAAGGAAAGACCGGGGCCAACATAGTCGATTATGGGAAGGGGAGTTCGGGGTTTAGAAAGAAATGGTCTAATTTTAGGCTCAAAGCATTTGGATAAAAGGGAGAATTTATTTCATTTGGTTGTATCACTCTTTTAGAAAAATTTGTGGACTTATCAAAACAAGGGCCTATGATCACTTCCTAGCCTCTAGATTGAATTGTCTTAGCAGGACTAACCGGGAAAGTTCTAGTTTTGCACAAAAACTGCTTGAACAATCAACTATTCTCACACACTCTTGGCACATAGTTTCATTATCAGATGATCAGATTACCCAGTTCAAGTTTCAGCTTAAGTCATGTCATCAAGTTGATTCATTATCATGTCATACCTAGAGACAACACAGTCAACTTATCTTAGCCTACCAAGTCTAGCACACATCACAAAATTAGTACGGGTGTCACAAAATCATAAGCCATCATGCCTCATTCATGTTCATGCTTCTACACATACGATCCTAACACATACCGGTTCAATAGAAATTAAACAGTCTCTTGGGGAAAAAGAACACAAGCAAGAAAACCCCAGGAGAGGATTATGAGTTGGGTTACTCAGACTTCACCCTATCACTCACAATCCAT
The DNA here is from genome assembly GCA_029582565.1 of Solanum infundibuliforme. NCBI lineage: Eukaryota > Viridiplantae > Streptophyta > Magnoliopsida > Solanales > Solanaceae > Solanum > Solanum infundibuliforme. The sequence goes on along the minus strand of JAJOOG010002560.1, from coordinate 8,398 downwards.
TTACCCCACCCCCAACAAAAATAGGTGCACTTATCCCTAATGCACACAAAAACAGTAAAAAGTAATGGATTTGGGTGAAGCAAACCTGTGGCGCATAGCGCCGACGAACCATCAACAAACGGGAGGGTCCGATTTCCCGGAGCCCGCTAAATTAATATCGGGTCACCCTCAGTAGTGCCCACATCAACAAGGACAGCACCATCAGTAGTGTTGTCTGCCACTCTAACTGCACCATCATTGGTGCTCAGATTAATCACCCCAGTAGGCAGAAGCTCAGACACAGCATAGAACTTGACGCTCCCGTCATCATCTCATGGACTCTCCGCTCCCGCAACTGTTCATCTACGATGGAAGCTTTTATGGCCGCTCTGTCTAACTTGTGTTGTTTTCTACTGGCTTTATCCGCCTCCGTGCGCTCGAGGTGTCGACTAGATCGGTGTCTCTTCCCACAGGCAAGTGTTCGCTGCTCCTCCACCTCTTCTCCACTAAACAATGCACCCAGAACTGTATCATCGTCAAGTGCCAAAGGTGCAGCCTGAGGTTCAATAGCGAGTGTAGCAAAAATGGCATCCACATCAGTTCGGACGCCAACTATATCTGTCCGGAGGGCAGTCACATCAGCGGTGGGGGCAGGCCTTTCCAACACTCTCACCTCGAAGGCATCTAAGCGTGCGTGAACAGCTTGGACCTTTTGATCCATCATCGTTGCCATCCTCTTTTCAGCTCGCTCCTCAAACTCAGCAATCAATTTCCGCATCCATGGCTTCAGGTGATGTAGTAGGGTGGCCATCTGACCCTCTAACTTTTGAACTCGAGCCAATCGTATCATACTTGTTCCGGAGAGTGGAGTGGCTCGAGATGAGCTCGGGGCCTGGCTGGCCGTCTAAGAAGAGGAAGCTAGGTGCTCATCAGTCGGATCTGTGGTGGGGGGCCCATCTCCCTGCATCTGTCTCACAGTGTGTATCAGATCCTCGCCCATAGGTACATCGATTCGAGACCCTCTGCGTGGTGCTGCAACATTCGCGTCGTCCTGAATCAACCCAATATCAAAGGTCCCACTCGCATGAACCAACTTATCACAGTGCCAAATAGGCACTCCTGCATCCCTGCAAAGCTGAAAGATCATACAGGGGAAAGGGTAGGTGGTGGTGGTCTTGAAAGCCCTCTCATGAAATTCTCCCAATAGCAGGCGAGGGAAATTTATATCCAAACCGGCAACCAGTGCAGCCACCATAACCGCCCTATCCCATGTGACTATATTATTGGCCATTGTTGGTGACAATCTATTTCGGACCAATAGCCAAAAGAACTTGGCTGCCAAAGTAAGGGTGGCCTTTCGAATACCCAACCGGGGCGCAGCAACCCATTCCGCTCTCTCTGCATCCAAAGCAAGATGTCGAGCTAGCCATGATATAACCGCCTCCCTTTTATCTACATTTTAGCTGAAGGCTCCTGTCCGCACAATTTCCCACCGATAATCAAATTCAGCGGTGGAGTCCGCCCATGTGTGGTGAGGGTTAGGGCCATAAAGGAACCGACTGATGGTGGTGTGGGATAAGTTCCCCGAGACACCTCGGACCATGGTGGATGTGAGGGGCTCTTGTGCTGCGGGCTTGGCATTTTTGTGAATTCTCCCTCGGAGAGTGGCAGCATAGGAAGCGTAAAACTCTCGCAGAATCTCCTCGCTATAAGTACCCAGATCACGAGCCATCCACTCGCACTTGTGCCTTTGGAAAAGCTGGTGGATATCTGCCATAGTGTGGAGGCTTCCGGTGAGAACTCTGCGCTCCTCCGTGATCGTACGGGCCATCTTTTCCTTGGCATTCTTCATCATAGCGTCACAGTAAATCTGCCACTGCCCCTCGACGCAAGATTCAGAGCTAGATACCTCATCAGACGAGGCTGCCACTTCATGTGCACTAGAACCGGTGTCGGACCCAGACCCAGACCCAGCAACAGATTTGGACAAAAAACCAGACCCAGACCTATTCGGTGACCCGATCAGTGTATTCTTCTCATCATACTGGGAGGCAGTGACTACGTCGGGGAGCACCTTCTTGGACTGGTTCCGAGTGGCCTGAGCAGGTGTGGGTGAGTAATTCGGGTCTCGTTTCCTGTCGGTATCCTCATCGATAAGTCGTAAGGTTGGTGCCACGGATTTAGACCGGCCCCTCCTTATGACGACTTTCTTGTTCAGTATCATGGTACCTGCGGAGGAGATGTTAGTACCCAACACAGAAGAAAGAAAAAAAATACCAATACAAAAAAAAAAACTCAGTACCCTACAGTGGTAACCGACGGAGGGAACCAACGGTCCGTCAGTCAACTTACGGACAGTGGACCTGCTCCGTAAGTAAGAAGTAACCAGAGCATAGGCACAGATGGGAACAACAGATATGCAGAACGGTCCATCGGTTATTCCACGAACCGTAGTCCACATTTGTCGTGTGAAACTAGCGAAATTTCCCAAGTGCCCCTGCCACGGACTTGATCAACGGTCCGTCGACTGAACGACGGTCAGTGGACGGGGTCTCGTGAGTTGTTCTAGGCCAATAGTGTGCATCAGTTCTTATCCTGTGGCCATACACGAGGATCAACAACAACACTAAACAAGTTACTCATGCATTTCAACACTCCACATGCTAGTTCATCATTCTCGAGGGTCCAATAAGTCAGTTAAGCACGCCATTCATACAAGTGATGGAACCCTAAGTCGGAACTTACATTTAAACTCGTAGTTCTACTATTTTTAAGTTAGAGTTACCTATAATCACTGACCATCGTCCCAAAGGCGTCTAAATGTCATAATTAGCATGCATCTAGGGATGATTAGCTACCCAAGGTCAAGGCCCACTCCCGACTTACCCTATTCAAGCTATGAATCGTAATTCAAAGTGAGGGGACAGTCAGTTACCTTACAAGAGAAATGAGGAGTGGTGTGATTGTGTGCCGAGACTTAGACTCTAACTGAATGTGACCCAATGGCGTACCGTACACGGACACCAGACCATCTTGAAGATAGGAATATGCAGGGAAGAGGGAAAGGGTGTGAGTGTGTGGATTTTGGGGGTGAATTTCTTAGGGAGATCTGATGGAGGGTGGTGTGAGGGAGTGAATTTGTGGGATTTAGGGTGTGGGGGTGTGGATGAGTGTTTTGGAAAGAGGGGAAAATGTTTTAAACTTTGGGGTTTTTAAATAGGGGAAGTCCGGGTCGGGTCGGGCAAACTAGGGTTTCGACCTATGAGACCCTGCTAACGGTCCGTAGGTCGAGACCGTAGATCACCTCAACGCTTGAAAAAAAATTAGGGACTTATCTGGGGTCTACGGACACTATTCACTGTCCGTGGAGTGAACGACAGACCGTCGACGGGGTCCGTAGACCGCTGCACCAGACATTTTTCTGCAGATTCTGCTTCTCGCCCCTGTACATGTATCAGCCCTTAGCCCTTTCTTTTTACATTTTCTGGACACTTTTTAGACACGGACCCTATGCTAATTCTAGCCAACACTAAAAAAAACTAAAACACCTATCTAAATTAATACAGAGACTCAACGAAACACAGAAACTGTTAGATGGAAAACAAAAACCTATTGTTTGCTAGATTGTACACCATGGGTTGCCTCCCAAGCAGCGCTTGATTTAACGTCGCGGCACGACGCAAGCCTCTTGATTACTCAAACTTCATCAAGATGATAGGCCTCCACAACTTCTTGCACACTTTCTGCGTTTCCCAGATAGATCTTGATCCTTTGCCCGTTAACCATGAACCTTGTTCCGTCACTGTTCTCAAGTTCAACCTCTCCATGAAGAAGCACTTTTGTGAGCAAAAATGGCCCTGTTCATTTGGATTTGAGTTTGCCCGAAAACAAGCGCAACCTAGAGTTGAATAGAAGCATAAGATCACCCACAACAAATTCTCATTTTTCAATTCTTTGATAATGATACCTCTTCATCTTCTCTTTGTACAAGGCTGAACTTTTATAAGCTTTTAGGCGAAACTCATCAAGCATATTCAAGTCATTCATTCTTTGATTAGATGCGGCACCCCAATCCAAATTTAGCTTCTTCATTGCCCACAAAGCCTTATGTTCTATCTCTACCGGTAAATGGCAAGATTTCCCATATACAAGTTGGTAAGGAGACATACCTATGGGAGTCTTGTATCCAGTGCGATAGGTCCATAGAGCATCATCAAGTTTCCTTGACCAATCCGTTCTATTAGCATTCACAGTCTTCGCCAAAATCTGTTTGATCTCTCTGTTGGACACTTCAACTAGCCCACTAGTCTGCGGATGGTAAGGAGTGGCTACATTGTGGCGGACACCATATTTCTCAAGTAGCGCTTTTAACAACTTATTATAAAAGTGGGAACCTCCATCGCTGATAATCGCCCTCGGTGTACCAAATCTGGAGAATATACTCTTTTTCAAGAATGCGGTGACACTTTTACCTTCATTGTTGGGAAGCGCAACTGCTTCTACCCATTTCGATACACAATCAACCGCAACAAGAATATACTTCATCCTGTGTGAACTCACAAATGGACCCATAAAATCAATGCCGCATACATCAAACAACTCTATCACCAATATAGGATTCATAGGAAGCTCTTGCCTCTTCGAAATCTCTCCTTCTCTTTGGCAACGATCACAAGACTTGGCGAAATAATGAGCATCTTGGTGGATAGTACGCCAATAGTACCCACACTGCAAAATCTTATGTGTAGTTCGAATACCACTGTGGTGCCCACCAACAGGCGATGAATGACATGTTTCAAGTACACTCAATATCTCAATGTCGGGCACACAACGACGAATAATTCCATCAGCACAACTACGATACAAGTAAGGCTCATCCCAAAAGAATTTCTTCACATCATGATAAACTTTTTTCTTTGGTGAAAAGAAAAATCCGGGGGGGACTAATCGCCCAAATATTAGCAAAGTCTGCGACCAAGGAATCAGATCATGAGAAGCAGCCAATACCTGTTCGTCTGGAAAAGCATCATTAATTTCAGCCCCATCACCAAGCTTTAGCATAGGCTCTTCCTCCAATCTGGACAAGTGATCAGCAACTTAATTTCCGGTCCCCTTTCTATCCTTTATCACAAAATCAAACTCTTGCAGCAACTGTTGACACCTAATTTTGGCCTAACATTTTCAAAAATTCGTAACTTTTAAGTTTTATTTATTTAATAGTTCAAAATAATTTTTTTATAATTTTAAATAAGTTTATCAGTAACTATCCTTATTTATCAAAATTTCGGATTTTTTTTATCAGTTAATCTTAAAATTGCATTTTTACATGTCATTAGTTACGTTCATTATATATCTTTTTTAATATTCATTTCATTTGTTACATTTGTTAATATTTATTTTGATATTTTTCACAGTCTAAAAATCCATTCCAATATGAATATGATTTCATACACAAATATTTTATTAGCTAGTGGTTTCGGCCCATGGATTTTATATAATGATATTATACTATAGCTGATTTTTTATTTTCTATTTAACCTATTTCTTAGTCATTGGGTGGGGGGTGAATTATTTTTTAGAAGATAAAAATTTCCTAAAGGGCAAAAACCCTAATTTTTCCTCTCCCATTTTCCTCCCTTAGCCACCACAACCCAAAACCCATTCACTCTTCTTCTCCGACAAAACCCAACCGGAGAACCAACACCATTGCTCCCACCACCAGTAGCTCACCAACCAACAGCTCCAAATGACCCCTCTTCCTTTTCCCATTTTTCCGACCAAATCCGACCCCAAAAACCCACTTGCTACCACCAGCAAACGACCAGCGAACAACAACCCAAAAGTACCAAACAACCACCAGAAACAGCCACCCAAAACCAGCCAGATCCCAACTCCATTTCAACACTACTCCCTCACCTGAAACCACTGCAAAAACCACCGGAAACAACCATTTAACAACAACAAACCAATCTCCATCTCCCTCTTCTCCATTTTTTGGCGAAACCTTGTCGGAACACCACTAGAAGCGACTAAACACGCAATGAAACAGACCCCAAATGTACTCCACCTCCCTCTCCCTTTTCCCCTTATTTTTGTTTGTTTTGCAGGTACAAATATTGGTATTTTCTGGCGAATCCGAGGAGCTCCAAGCTCCGGCGATATGTGTCTCTAGATCAAACTCCGGCGGAGCTTAGAGATGAAACAACTAGCGAACCATGCTTCAACTTCAGCGTAGCTGAAAGCTCCAATAACTAATCGACTTCAGATCTGGCCGGTTTCAAGAATTTTTGGTAAACTTTACTCACTATTTTGATTAGGTCTTGTTTGTTCATTTTAGTATTATTTGTGTTGTGTTCTCCGATAGCTGTGTAATCTTTTCGAATGATTTTATATATATATATATATATTTGTTTGCTTCATTTTTGGGACTGTTTAAGATCTTCTTTAATCTCATATTTTTACTTTATTCATGACTTTATATTTGGTTTATTCATTAAATGATTTGGGTTGACATTATTATATATAATTCTTTTATGTTTTATTTTGAACTGAAATTTAATATTTTTGTTCTTATTATGTTTTGTTGTTTCCCAAAATGGGGTAGTTTGCCAATTTGATTTTTTATTACTGTTGCTATATTAAGTTCAACTATTACTTAGTTACATTGATTTTGTGTCGTGCTTAGCATTTCTTTTTATTTTTTTTCCTTTTCTTTCAATTGTTATAAAGTGAGATCATGTATTAGTTTAATTATTAAAGAATTTTGATATGGCAATTTTGGTAAAGTTTTATGTTATTTTTGTTGATTATCTTATTACGCTATTACACTAATTTATATGTTAAAATTGGCCAATGAAAAAATCTCTCCATCGGTTTTCGAGGCCTCCCCATTTTAAAAGACAGAAATTTAGTTTAAGTTCATATTTGTTACAAGTTAAGTCAGTCGATGAAGAAATTACCGTTGATTTCCAAGGCCTTCCATGTTAATAAGACGGATTTTTATTTTTAAGTTATTATTTAATTCATTTATTTTTATTCATATTTATTTATTACTAACACTTTTACTAAGTATCTTTACAGGTACCTAGAGTTGCTTCCCATTGAAGCTATTCGAATAATATTTTTGATTCATTATCGTATATTATTGACGATAGGCAAATCTAGGATGTTTCTAATATTATTGTTTTATTTTATTACCTGTGTATATTGTATTTTTGTTTTATTTGTATATTATTTTTATCTCCTCCTCAATTTGAAAAAATAAACTCAGTCGGGACCCACAATTGTGGATTTCAAAGGATGCCTAACACATTTCCTTCGGAATAACTTGAACCCTTTACCTAGAATCTATTGGTTTCGTAGACATCTTTAATTGGTTTCCTAGTTTTTCCTAAAATTAGGTGGCGACTCCTTTAAAATTCGTTTATTCTTAAAATTCTTTTAAAATTGACTTAATTGATTATTTTTCGAGTCACCGCGACATTTCGCCCTATTTGAATAGAGTAGGAATGTAAACAGAATGGCGACTATGCTGGGGATATAGAGGTTCTAACCATTATGAGTTTATTTTTTCAAATTGAGGAGTTATTGTTTTATTGTGTTATTCATCATATCTTGTGCATCTTGTTGATTATTTGTATATTATACTTGTTATTTATTCATTATTTGTTTAAACTGTATATAAATTGTCATTGCATTTCATGGCATTTTCTGTTTTATGTATAGTATATTAAAAGACGGTTTTGCGAAACCACAGTCGGACTTTTTTATACTCAACCCTTTTTTGGAATGATCGGCAATTTATTGGTTTGTCATGCGTCCAATGGTTGTTGTGAGTTCCAGCCTAAGTTGTCCACTTGGGTTCCCGGTCTTTCAAAAGCCACTCTTAGTCAACTAGCGTAGAGCGAAACCAAATCCTGATTTCTAGCGCATTTTGAACTAAGTCGACCCAACACCCACGACGTGTTAGGCCCATTAGAAGTCTACCTTGTGTCTATTTGGCCCATTGGTCAATAATAGACAATCATGCGTATGTGTTTAAATTTGAAGGTGTATAAGTCATTTGACAAAATAATGTTCCTTGCGTTAGGGAGTTTATTAGTTTGTTCATAGTCGAAGAAGTATCAAGTTATTATTTGACCCAAAAATGTGGACATCTGGAGATGAAAAGAAATCAAACAGAAGGGACGTCCATGGAGGCATAGCTTAGGATGGTACCCCTGCAAGGGAATGATTATTTGTATCCCATTTTCCTTATTATGTATCATCATTCAATTTTATTCATAAAGTTTGTATAAATTTGGGTTTTGGGACATTATTAGCAAATGATGTAATACATCCTTCAGATCGGGTAGGCCTACCCTTGTCACAAAAGGGTCACATATTTGTATAGGACGCGTAATAACTATTTGTATGTTAT
>JAJOOG010002558.1:0-28935 GCA_029582565.1 Solanum infundibuliforme | reverse complement strand
GATGCACATACTTCACATCACTATATGTCCAAACCTCCCTTCACCTACATAAAAACACAGAAGAGAGTTTAGTAACTTGCAAATGCTGAAACTTAATCATTCTTTAAGCAATCAAGAAGTAGATCAGGTTTTCCAAAACAATTTCCAGGTTCCCGTAATCAAAACCGAGTATCATTCTTTACATTTGTTTTCTCGCACAACACATGGAAAAACAGCAAAGAGGAAGAATGAAAAATTATTTGATTTGACAACATGAAAGTTACATAATAATTAATAATGACAAAGCAAAAATGAGCATTCATAATGTGATAGGTTAACAGAATCATTTTCGGACTGTAATTAGTTGAGCGTTTTATTTTCTCTTTTATTGAAAATCAAGAGGTTAACAACATAGTACAAATTATTTGAAAACACAAAAACATTCATATCGATCCACAGAGATTTCAAATGTTACCTAGTAGGAAAGCGAGCGAGTGAGGAGATCACAAATACATGACATCTAATCAAATTAATATCTTTAACTGAATCCTATGTCAAATAGTGTCACCAAGTTAGACACAAAGCTAAAAGAACTGAAGTTGTAATTCATTCTATGAGATATTTAAAGTTTAGAACAAAAAGGAAGGTATAGCATATCTCATTACCCTTGGCCTAACAATTGGGAACTCCAAAGATTTATTTATATGTTCCACCACCTTAGCTTGAAAAAATTCATCCTCGCCATTTTTGACCGAAAAGGTAATATAGAAAATGAAGCCTTGACAGCCACCTTCATTAACCTTGAGAATACGGTTGACCTCATATTTAGTGCCCTAAAATGAAGGAATATAGAGGAACCTTATTAGCTTTGTAAAGAAAACAAAGAAAAGGATAATGGGAAGTGTGAGTAGAGCTTACATTGTTCGTATTGTACTGCTCAAGTGCCTTTGCACAATAACCCTTCAACATTTCAACATTAGCAGGAGCGTCTAAGTAGTTAGTCATGGGGTAGATGCTAGTTATTGGACACGAACCGGGATAATCTTTAATGTCAAATCCCTATCAAAGTAAAAAAAATTAGAAACAAATATGTTTGTTCTGTTGAAAAAAATGATATTTTTTTCCAATAAAAGTGTTTTGTTTTACTGAGAAGAATCAACAATGAGCTGAACAATAACAGCAACAACAACAAGTAGAGATATGAATCTAAAATTCTCCATAAACTATGATAATCATAGAGCAAATAGAGAAAAGATACCTCACTCTCACGGATCTGCTGGAAGTAGCTATCCCAAACAGCTTTATCCGCCTTTTTTTCACCGGGACCGACAGGGCAATATAAATCTTCAATTGCTTCATCGATATCCCAGTCGGGAAGGCTTGTATCTGAAAGAGAGTATGGTAAAGGTTGCTCACTTTCGCAATCGCTGGATTCTCCATCTTCCTCATCCACTTTTTGTTTCTTCAACGACGGCGGATAATCCGATTCGCTTGAGGATCCTCCGTCATGCCGCGGCGGCAGCGGCGATTGTGGCGGCGGCGACGACATGAACTGCTCGGAAGTAAACCTAAACTTTAATTTTACCCCAAAACTGTTAAAAAATCAATTTCAGAATTAACAAACGCAGTTAAAGTAGACGTAAATTTTAATTTAACCCCAAAACTTATTTTTGGTTTCTCATAAATAATTATCGTATTTATAGAGTTATAATTATTAAATTTTCCTTATTTGTAAATTGTAATAGGTAAAAGTTACCAAATTTTACTTCTTAAAAAAAATTAAGGGGCTAAACATATATTTAGATATACGTATAAGGGATTCAAATTAAAATAACTTAATCCATGACAAAGTATAAGAAAATTACTTTTAGTTTTATAAATAATCAAAAGACTTTTTCATAGGCAATTGTGGCGAAAGATACCAATTTCAATAGTTCAAGGATATTTTAGGCCCTTCTCCGTATACATTTTTGTAATTTTGGACAAAGTGGGTTGATGGGTATCTTTCGCCTTTCATTTGATACGCACTTTGATGCAAAATAGGCACGTGATTTAGACATTTAGCTATGTGAGAAATCGAACCCTCATCGATAATCAATCAACTAAACTATGAAGATTCTCCTTTCAATAGCTATTAGACCTTGTTTTAAAAAAATTAGAATATTAATTATTGTATAAAATAATTAAGTTTTGAAGACACATTTTGATGCATTACATACTTAGAATAATTTCACAAGTGGAGGAGTGTGGGAATGGTAGAGTGTACAAGTTTACTCTATCCTATGAAGGTATGGAGGTTGTTTCCAATTAAGTAAAACATATTAAATTAGATATGAAAATAATGGGGGAAAAAAACAGTAACAGTACCAAATAATATGATAACCGAAGAAAAGAACATGATGAGTAATGCTAAAATCGAAGAGTAAGATAATAAGAAAATAATTAACAATATAAAGAAGAAAAACTAGGCAATGCTCAACCATCTATTAACCTTATATCCTAATTATCGACATCCATAGAGTATCAAGGATTCATGTAGCTAAATACAATTAGCTTTTTGATTTTGAGGATAGTTGTGTGATTTCTCATACAGGAGGAATATAGCTGACCTCAACTAGCTTGTATTTGAGGCGCAATTGCGGATTCATCATATCCTAACGTGTTTAGATTGAGTTTGAGGCATAGTTGTTGTAGTACATTATTATTCTTCTATGTTTTTAAGCTCAAAGGTAGAAAAATACAGAACAGTGACTATTTTGTGCCCAAATGAATGGAGTGATTATAGAAGATCATATAGCTGATCATGTTGTATTATTTTTCTTTGTTTCACTTACTACAAACTCTCTCTTGGCATCAAAAAGTCAGGAGTATAACAAGAACAAACCAATTGACATTGTAAGCGTTGTACTGTACATACTCCAAAATATTCAAACTAAACTATAAAGACAAACTAACTAAGAAGAGAGCAATTTACTAGTAATGATGTTCAACATTGACAAGAGTTGTTAACACAAAGCCAAAAGGATGCACAGAATTCACATCACTATATGGCCAAACCTCCCTTCACCTACATAAAAACACAGAAGAGAGTTAGTAATTACTTGCAAGTTGCAAATGCTGAAACTTAATCATTCTTTAAGCATTCAAGAAGTAGATCAGGTTTTCCAAAACAATTTCCAGGTTCCCTTAATCCAAACCGAATATCATATTAACATTTGTTTTCTCGCACAACACATGGAAAAACAGCAACCAGAGGGGAGAATGAAAAATTATTTGATTTGACAACATGAAAGTTACATAATCACAAAGCAAAAATGAGCATTCATAATGTGATAAATTAACAGAACCATTTTGGGACCGTGATTAGTTGAGCGTTTTATTTTTTGAAAATCAAGAGGTTAACAACATAGTAGTACAAACTATTTGAAAACACAAAAACATTCATATCGATCCACAGAGATTTCAAATGTTACCTAATAGGAAAGCAAGCTCTTGAATAAAGTTATAAGACATCTATCTAATCTTTTAAAAACGGAGAGAGTAAGGAGATCACAAATACATGACATCTAATCAAATTAACATCTTTAATTGAATCTTATGTCAAATTGTGTCGACACAAAGCTAGAAGAACTAAAAGTGCTAATTCATTCTATGAGATATTTAAAGTTTAGAAACAAAAAGGAAGGTATAGCATATCTCATTACCCTTGGCCTAACAATTGGGAAATCCAAAGATTTATCTATATCGTGCACCACCTTAGCTTGAAAATATTCATCCTCGCCATTTTTGACCGAAAAGGTAATATAAAAAGTGAAGTCTTGTCCATTAACCTTGAGAATACGGTCGACCTCATATTTAGTGCCCTAAAATGAATGAATATAGAGGAACCTTATCAGCTTTCTAGAGAAAACAAGGAAAAAGATAATGGAAAGTGTGAGTAGAGCTTACATTATTGACATTGTACTGCTCAAGTGCCTTTGCAGCATAGACCTTCAACTTTTCAACCTCAGCAGGATATTCTAAGTATTTAGTCATGGGGTAAATGGTAGTAAGAGGACCCGAACCGGGATAATCTTTAATATCAAATCCCTATCAAAGTAAAAAAAAAAAAAACTCAATCAATTAAAAATAAATATGTTTGTTCTAAAAGTAAGTTTTTTTAATCGATATTGGAGGTCTCAAGTTCAAAACCCCTTGTCAGCAAAAGCAAAGGGTTTGCCTTCTGAGTCGAGCTCGTCGCATCAAGCTTGCCTAGTGCAGGTTACCTCTCCTCTGTGGTTTGCGAGCTATTGCATAGGAGCGGGAGTTTTACCCGTGTGCACCCAAAGTATAGTGACTGCGAATTTTAAAAAAAACGGTATTTTTTCCCAACAAAGTGTTTCATCTTAATAATAAGAATCAGCAATCAGTAAAAAGGCAACAAACTCTGAGCTGAACATTCAACAAAAAGAAGCAACAACAAGAAGTAGAGATATGAATCTAAATTTTTCCATAAACTATGATATAGAGCAAATAGTTATGGATGGAGAGAAAAGATACCTCACTCTCACGGATCTGCTGCAAGTACCTATACCAAACAGATTTATCCACCTTTTTATCATTGGGATCGATAGGGCAAAATAAATCTTCCATTGCTTCTTCGATATCCCAGTCGGGAAGGCTTATATCTGAAAGAGGAGATAAAGGTTGCTCACTTTCGCAATCGCTAGATTCTCCATCTTCCTCGTCCACTTTTTGTTTATTCAACGACGGCAGATAATCCGATTCGCTTGAGGAAACTCTGTAATGCCGCGGCAGCGGCGATTGTGGAGGAGGCGACGGCGATTGTGGCAGTGGAGGCGGCGGCGATGATGATTGTGGCGGAGGCGACGACATGACCTGATCGGAAGTAAACGTAAATTTTAATTTTACCCCAAAACTGTTAAAAAATCAATTTCAGAATTAACCTAACACACCGTTAAAGTAGACGTAAATTTTAATTTAACCCCAAAACTTATTTTTGATTTCTCATAAATAATTATCATATTTATAAAGATATAATTATTAAATTTTCCTTATTTGTAAATTAAAATAACTCAACCCACGACAAAGTGTTAGAAAATTACTTTTAGTTTTATAAATATTCAAAAGACTTTTAATAAGTGTAAAAATGGTAAACTTATTAGTGATATGAAACATGTATCTTAATAAAACATGAACACTATGAAGATTGAAGACTACAATTACAAATTTATTAGCAGTGAGGAAATAATTGAATTTTCATTCTTTATTTTTAAAAAAATTAAATATACAACATTGTCATTTGCTATTTATTGTTAATTCCTTCTTCTTTTTTTAAATAATAAGTTATATATAGAGATATTACTTAATTTAAATAAAATTTAGTTGTTACTAAAATTCTATTAAGGTTAGTTTCTCTATTACGTACTATCAACAATATTTTTCTGTTTGAAATTTCAAAAAATTATGATAATTAAACGTTTGTTACTTAAGGATTCTTTTAAACAAAATGATGGTTAAAAAATTATGATAATTACACGTTTGTTACTTAAGGATTCTTTTAAACAAAATAATGGTTTCTCATCTCTAGATTAAAAAAATTTGATATATAGTATTGAGAGTATCTGCCGTCAAACTTCTTATATGAATAAGAGAATAAAGATTAGTTGTTTATAATTTAAATCTAGAGCATAATCCCTTGAAAATAAATTGCTTATAAATAATAGATAATGATATTTTGATTTTCAATATTCATATTGAGATACAATTAGATATGGCTTCACATATTGAAGAATTTATTTTTTAGATGATACTTTCAATTAAAAAAATTATTCTCGAAGTCTCAAACTTAATATTTCTGATTAAGAGTGGAGAGATCACAATAATTCCATTACAATCCATATTAATCTAATATTTTTTTCAATCGTCCCCTCCTATCTCAAATAAGTGATTTAGATTTTGACTTACTTAATAAGAAACTATGTGATTGCATTAATTATGAGGATCATTTGACTAAGGTACTATATATATATATATTTTTTTTCTCAAAATACACTGTATATATCTTTATGATAGTAGACTTGAACAAAAAACATAATGTCTTTTTGATATTCTAAAATGATATTTATTTTTGGCCGGAAAATATATAGGAGACTAAGTTTTGTATAAGAGACAACACTAGAAGAACTGAAGTGTTAATTCATTATATAGGATATTTAAAGTAAAGAAACAAAAAGGAATGTATAGCAAATTTCATTACCCTTGGCCTAACAATTGGGAAATTCAAAGATTGATTTATATGTTGCACTAGCTTAGCTTGAAAATATTCATTCTCGCTTATTTTTTTACCAAAAAGGTAATATAGAAAATGAAGTATTGACAGCTACCTCCATTAACGTCCTTGAGAATATGGTCAAACTCATTTTAGTGCCCTAAAATAAATTTAGAGGAACCTTATCAGTTTTCTAAAAAAAAAAAAAAAAGATAATGGGAAGTGTGAGTAAAGCTTTACATTGTTCTCATTGTAGTGCTCAAGTGCCTTTGCAACATAACTCTTCTACATTCAACATGAGCAGGAGCTTCTATGTATTATGAAAAAGTAAATTTGATTCACTTATGAAAAAAACATGTAAACATGGTTCCCTAATGGAACTCACACGTTAGTGTATCAACACAATATCCGAGCCAACTAGAGTTAGTAATCATATTAGACAAGGTATCCGAACCAACCGTTAGTATTCCTGTACCGGCTTGGTACCCGAGCCAACCAGCAATCACAAAAAAAATCATGCACAATCACAATGAACAATAACCCTTGGAATTCACAAGTCATATATCATGCTCATTGCATGAGATTATCAACATATATAATGGTAATTTATATGCTTCCCATTTCAGGACTTTTCCATGTGAATTGCAGTAAATAAATCGATAACAAATATTCTTGAGATTAGCCAAGGTCTTATACCCTTAAATCCTCATAAATCTGATTTTTTTACACATTAAAATGAATTCAAGTCATCCCAAGGGCCAAAATTATATTTTCTTAGGCCTAAAAATCGAACTACAAAAATAGAGGATCAGATTGCTCATTTTTATGAAGATTTGTTATGAATATATGTTGAAATTTTCCCTAGAATTTCCTTTTTCTTCTTCAAAACGTTCTTGAGTGATAATGAGCGATTTTGGAAGTTTTATTTTCTATAGCAACCTCGCAGCCCGAAGCGACTACCTTTTTTCACTAGAAAATAGAATAGATACAATGTTATTTATGACAACAAAAGATATAATATTACATAAAATTAAAATCCCTACATATACACAACTAAAATAATGTTATTGAGTACTTCCTGAAAAAAGTATCATAGGCAAGTATTGAATTTTCAGGCCTTAAGATGTGCTATTTCTTTCGTCTTTTTGTCATGACAAGAAATTCAAATCAAACTATTAAAACTTTTGCCCACTTAATTCTTCTGGCCACAAAACGAAAATGGAAGAGTAAGTGGGTAGCTAAAAATCCTCAAATTGCTAAAAATCAAGAGTTCTTCACATTCAAAAAACAACAACTAGCCATAAAAGAAAAATAGAAAATTGGAACAGACCATAAAGATGAGAGTTTTTTTTAGGAGATTAAATAATATAAAGAATTACAATACTAACAATTACACATACCGAATCAGGTGGACATTTGCAATTACTTCTTTCCATAATGTAGTGATATTTTTCTTCCTCTATTATGACTTGTTTCTTAGCAAATATGTAAGTCATCTTATGGGATAATACGAAACATTCCTTTTTTATCTAGCTTTCCCTCAAGCTCAGACATTGGATAGTGTTTAAAGGTGCAATTCAATAGTTGTTGTTTTGATAGTGGAATAACCTCTCATTTTCTTATAATGGCATCCACCGTCGTTATTGATCCTATTCTTCTTAAATATATATTTTCAAATTTGTCCCTTTTTACTGACAATAGAAAATCTTAACGGCCTTTGAAATGGGAAAAAAATATAATATGTCAAAGGCTAAGAAAAAGAAAGAAAACAAAATTAAATATATTATTAGTACAAAAATAGTCGGAAAAAAAGGCGAAAGGATCTCATCATCAATACACAATGCGTCTCTCTCGGTTCCCTCTTATATTTATCTCCAAATAATTTCCAAAATATGTTTTGATTTTTAGAAAAAAAAATTCTCAATCACAATATTTTCTACATTTTTTTTTTGGAAAGAAAAGTTCAACAAAGGTGAGAATGATGTTTTTATTTTACGTGTTTATGTTCATGTCATGATGTTTTTATTTTGAAGCAAATCTTTTTTTCATTAGTTTGATATCCATTTTGGGGTTCGATTAATCAAAATTTGTAACAAAATCCACTTTGGGATAAACGTTCCTCCAGTTTCGACCTCTCTGGTTAATGACAATAGATACTTAGTAGAAGCATGTATATGAACTATATATAGGAAATGTGAATAGATTCGATCCTTTGAATTAAATTTTTGAAATGACGATGAATTTAATCTTCATTTCGCAAGAATTTTCTAGTTTTACATGTTCATTTTCTTGTAATTGTATTAGATTTTCGGTTATTTATAGCAAAAAAATAATTATTATTGTTTTCGAATTCAAATTGAACTTGTAAGTTGTATAGTAGTATTAACCTGTATAAGGTTGATTTCTCGTATAGTCAATCAACTTATAGTCGTTACGTTTTATAGTTATTATTTTCTAAAATCACTTTCCTTATTGTAGAAAATTAGAATAAAAAAGAAACGTAACTTTCTGAGATAAATGAATTAGTGTTCCTAGAACATCTTTTCTTGAAAACAAGTGACTTTCTTACTTATTATCTCAAGAACAGTTATATATAATCTATCAAAACAAAATGAGGTTGGAATGGGGTAGTGACTTTCATTAGCCTTGTTTTTCAGTTGTTGATAACTTTTTACTTGTTTGAAAGTTATAGAAAATGGCTGACGTTGAGGATATTCAACCTCTTGTTTGTGACAATGGGACTGGCATGGTTAAGGTAACAAATTTGCTTTGCAAATGTCGTCGTTTTTAATCTGCTTTGTGAATATAAAATTTGATGTTGTATATCTTTTCTTTCTTGCAGGCAGGATTTGCTGGAGATGATGCACCTAGGGCTGTTTTTCCTAGCATTGTTGGGCGTCCGCGTCATGCTGGAGTGATGGTAGGAATGGGACAGAAGGATGCATATGTTGGTGATGAGGCTCAGTCGAAACGTGGTATTTTGACACTGAAGTATCCAATTGAACATGGCATAGTGAATAATTGGGATGACATGGAGAAGATTTGGCATCATACATTCTATAATGAACTTCGAGTTGCTCCAGAAGAACATCCTGTTTTGCTTACTGAAGCACCTCTCAACCCTAAGGCTAATCGCGAGAAAATGACTCAGATAATGTTTGAAACATTCAATGCCCCAGCAATGTATGTTGCTATTCAAGCTGTTTTGTCTTTGTATGCTAGTGGACGTACAACTGGTAAGATATATTTACTTTCTTTGTTTCGAATGTTAATTTGCCTTTCATGTTGCTATGTTTTCTTCCTCTATCGTTTTTCCCCTTTTCATAATGATTTGCTGCACTTCAGTGAAAGGTCCTTCGAGATGTAAATAGTGAATTGTAGTCAAATATGATTCATGTTTTCTTGCAGGTATTGTGCTAGATTCTGGAGATGGTGTGAGCCACACAGTTCCTATATATGAAGGTTATGCACTACCTCATGCCATCCTACGTCTCGACCTTGCTGGTCGTGACCTTACTGAGTACATGGTGAAGATTCTTACTGAACGCGGATACTCTTTCACTACTACTGCTGAGAAGGAAATTGTAAGAGATGTGAAGGAGAAATTGGCATACATTGCTCTTGATTTCGAGCAAGAACTGGAGACAACCAAGACAGGCTCTGCTGTTGAGAAGAACTATGAATTGCCCGATGGACAAGTGATTACTATTGGTGCTGAGCGTTTTCGATGTCCTGAAGTTCTTTATCAACCTTCTTTGATCGGAATGGAAGCTGCTGGAATTCATGAGACGACGTATAATTCTATAATGAAGTGTGATGTTGATATTAGAAAGGATTTGTATGGGAACATTGTGCTTAGCGGTGGGTCGACTATGTTTCCTGGCATTGCTGATAGAATGAGTAAGGAGATTCAAGCCTTAGCACCAAGTAGCATGAAGATCAAAGTGGTTGCTCCCCCTGAAAGGAAGTATAGTGTCTGGATTGGAGGTTCAATTTTGGCATCCCTCAGTACCTTCCAACAGGTGAGCATTTTCCTTCCGTTGTTTTTACTAGCTCGATAATCTGGATTCACACTGTAAAAACCCCCACGGTCTTACCCGACTTACCATAGATGGGCATTTCCTTCATTGTTTGGGTTTAATAACCTAGATCCCAAAATCCACTAGCTTGACTAATTTGGATTCATGCCATAGAAATCCATGGGGTTTTGCCCACCCTACCAAAGTGAAGCATTTTCCTTCATTTTTTTGGTTTAACCGCCTGGTTCCCGAAACCTACACTAGCTCGACCAATTTGGATTCGGATCGTAGAAATCCATTATGGGCTTTTTTTAGGCTCCTACCAAAGAGGGGCATTTTCCTTCATTGTTATACATGTGTGTTTGATTTTCAACTGATTGAGTTATTGATCTTTATGTTGATAATGATGATAATTAACATATTTATCATTGTTTGGATTTGTAGATGTGGATTGCTAAAGCAGAGTATGATGAGTCTGGCCCTTCCATTGTGCATAGGAAGTGCTTCTAATCAGAACAAATGTGGAGTCTGGGTTCAACATTTGAGTTTCTGATGGCAATTTTAGTCCTCTTCTTTTTGTTTTCTTGGTGACTCGAACTAACAATCTTTGAATTCGAGACAGAGAATACTTACTATTTGAGCAAGCCTTCTTGTCACTTGGGTTAATTGGTCGTTGGAGTTAATTCGTTACTTACTAGGAGTATTAATCAATTGTAACGGGTCTAGAACATCATCAAATATTAATTTGTGATAGACCTTGAAGCTATTTTCTTAACGAAGAGTTATTGCATAAAAATAGAAATAAAATTTGCGTACATTTTTATTCTCTGTTAGAATGGTAAAGTCCAGTGACACTTATGAAAAATTATAGACATTAATATTTTATTAAATGGTTAGGAATCGTAAAAGAGCTTGGTAGTTGCAAATCCATCTTAAAAGATCGTTAAATAATACAATATATTCAAAATAGTTTCTTAAATACTCTTTTCGTTTACTTTTACTTGTTCAGTTAGTACTTCGCAGTTCGCAAGCTCTTAAGAAACAATGGTTGTCATGAGTATTTTATCACAATACACATTTTCTCTTAATATGGTAAAAGTGAAAATATATGTTTAGTACAGTGAACAACTAAAATTAAACGAAAAAAATATATTTAGGAGTATTATCGGTTTTTTAACCCAAAAAAAAAACATAACATGAACTAAACGACGTCGTTACTTTGAGCTGCTGTAGAATTTGGGTATCCCAATTTCTGTATCAGGGAAGACCCAAATTGCAGAAAGATCCGAACTTGAGAAGAAGGAAGAAGGGGAAATACAAGAATTGTGGTGAAAAAATGGGTAAAATTGCAGTAGCAGTGATTGTAAGTTCATGGGTAGTAGCTGTATCCATCCTCGTCAATCGTATTGTCACTGAACCTTACATGGTAATCAAGTTTTCTTGTTTAATATGAATGTAATTTATTGATTTGATAATCTTCTATGGATTTTGAGCTGAGGGTCTATCGGAAACAACCCCAATTGTGAGACTACACTGAGGATATGTTGTTGTTGTTGGAGGTGTAATGTGGATATGGGTGATTTTGAATCTTTGAGACTCCACTTGTGGGATTACACTGGTTACGTAGTTGTTGTTGGAGGAGTAATGTGGATATGGGTGTTTTGCAGGATGAGATATTCCACATACCTCAAGCGCAACAGTATTGCAAAGGCAATTTCAGAAGTTGGGATCCCATGATCACTACCCCTCCGGGGCTGTACGTACTATCTCGTTCCTCTTCTGTTTCGTATGATTACTTGCTTCGTCGTTGGTTTAGGTAGTGTTGTCAAAATTGTTCGTGCTTTGTACTGTAACTTCAGAGAGCATGAAAATAGGGACTCCATTACACGTGGCATTAGCCTCTTGGAGTCGATATATGGTAAATGAAATGTGATAGCATTAGCTTCATGTAGTCAATTTTTCCGGAAGATTTGGGAATATGTTGAATGGTTACAAGTTGAGAGCTTTTCCTCAATTCGTTTCTTGAACTTTTTAGGTGTTAAATTATGGTTCAGGGCTACATTGACTAAATAGCAAGATACATGATCTAGTTAGGGTGGAAACCAAACATGTCTGCTTGGAAATAGGAATTGTACATGCTATCTTCTCGCCAAGCTTACAAGATCTTGACCATTTTGTGTATCTACAGATTATGAGTCCTTTCCCTTTCATTGGTGCAAAAATGTCTAGTGTTTTTCTTTTTAAGTACAACTTCACTTTGTTGATGATCTTAGTTTATCAAGTGGTTTCTTCGTAAACGAGTTGTTGGTAGAAGTGTTACATTCTTTTCGCCACCAGTTATCATAAAAATTGGCTTACAGGAAGAGTCTATGCAAACAGTAAATATGACGGAGACCTGTAGTGTACTAGTGTTAGAGAACCCCAAGTTATTGAATGTTGGGGCGAACAAGTCCAATATAGTAAAATAGAGGTTTCAAAAGAACCTACCCCAATTTTAATAATAGTTATAGTAGAATGTTAAATCTTGGCTAGGAGAGGTTTTCTCTGTTCATTGTTTGCATGTACTTCTAGTTGCAAAAAATGAATATGTTATGTATGATTTGTAAGAGGACAATATCAGTCTAGTGCATGTAGACTCTATTGAAATTCCAGTAATTTTGTCCTTTTCCCTTGTCCTCCTTAGTGACTAAGGCTAGAGACTTACATGTGATGTGGTGTTTTGCTAGAAGCCTTTCTAGTCTTCTTAAAGACTTGTATGTCTGTGTAAGGATAGGTATGAGATTAATAGAGTCTTTAGCTTTAGAGAAATCATTATTTGCCTTAAAATACAGATTACGTAGTATTGGAATGAAAATGGGCTCATCTAGAGCGAATTGGATTTAGATGATTCATATTGCAATTAATTCGTTAAGGTGCAGTTGATAGATGGAGTAAACCAAAAGGAAATAAATTAATACTCTTTATTTCATTTTACATGACACTCTTTCCTTCTAGACTGTTTCAAAAGAATGGAACTTTTTTTTTTTTTTTTGAGAATAAGAATGGAACTTTTATATTATATTTGATTTGTTTTTAGTTTAAACTACATATTCTACCCTTAATTAGATGCCCTTATAGCCATAGAAATGGAATGGCATGTAAGGACTACAAGTTCTAAGGGTACTTTTGGTTCGATCTTTCTTTCTTCCTTCAACATTTTGCCCAGTCAAACTGTCAAATACCACTATATAAAATGAAATGGAGGGAGTGGTAGCAATATAATTTACTAACACCCATCTAACATTACTTATTATTTTAATAGATGGTGCAATTCCACATCCATTCCCAAATCGTGTCGGATCGACATGGGTGAGGCATGATATGAAGGGTCCGAGCAACATAGATGGTGCATTATCCATACCATTCTTCCACCCATTCCTTCCAGTTTGTCATCTACTCCCACACTGCTTAAAATTCATATAGGATAAGTACATATGCATAGTAGTGTTTGTCTACATATGCTAGCTTCATGAGTTGGTATTATGTTTTCCACAGTTTCGAGTTTTTTTTGGGTTTCCATTATATAGGGGCAGAGTGTTGGTTTTGAAATATAAGGAGCGTTTTTGCAACTAAGTTATATTGTCTGGGGATTTCAGTAAGTTACTTTGAACAATGTTTTCCTGTCCGAAAAGATAGTGCCACTTTCCCTTTTGGCAGTCCCTGAGTGATGCCTATTTTCTCTCGTAGGAATCTTTATACAATTGGACCCTCTTATCCACTTAACTCAATACAGCTTATTTTTCTTTTTTAATTCTTTTTTTGGTAAGGTTAACCTTAATTTACAAAAAAGAAAACAATTGGCAGTAAGGAACCTCTTTCTAATAAAGAACTCCATAAACAGAAAGTTCAACAATGGATCCACATATTCCTGCAGTAATATTCACTGGTATGCTAGGTCAAATAAGATTATAAATGAGATGGACTGATGGAGGGTCCAAAAAAACAATAGATCTTTGGCAATGAGGTTCAATGTTAGTAAGTATATGTCAGCTATATGCTATAGAACATCATCAAATGATAAAAAGGAATTCTCTCAGATTTGTCTCTCTTTTTTTCAAAGACAAAAAGGGATATAGATAACAGAGAAGATAAAAGAGTGGAGCTAGCTGATATCGCATAAATTGTGCCATGACCTTGATCCATGTTAGATATGAAAAGAAATGTTCTCTAAGATGATTCAGTTGAAAAAAACACTATAGATTTAACTGATAAGGGAATTTGATGCAAATAATTTAAAACTTTTGCAGGTACATTGTTTCACTTGCCTATGTTGCTTCTTTGTTTCCAAGGATATTCTCTATGAAAGCAGATGTTTCATTTTCAGATGCTTGTTCCTCTTCCATCCTCCGCTCCAGCAATGGTGTATTGGCTGTATTTTGCAGCATGATGGTTTACAACATACTTACCCACCTCAGACCTTCTCTTACTGACAGAAAAGTAACTCTTCGGACGGTTGTCCTTGCATTGTATCCCCTTCACTGGTTCTTCACTTTCCTCTATTATACAGATGTAGCATCGCTAACTGCTGTACTGGCATCATATCTTATGAGTCTTAAGAAGAAATATTTCTTCAGTTCCCTGGTAAGAGGATCAACTCAATCCCATCTAATTCTTTCTAGTTGATAATAATGGGGTGCAAAGTTATAAATTGACTTTTATTCAAACTCTTTATAGCCCATTCCTTGTCATAGAATTGTTTTCTTCTTTATAACTTTTGCGATTAATATCAATCAAAAGCTTTAATGGTGTTCCAAGAATAGATTCTGCACTTTACTTATTCATGCACCAAACATATTTCAAGGATATATGTCATTTTGACATCTGACAAATTGTTGATTGCTGTATTCCACATGTTAGACCGCAGTGTGCTTTGAGTACTGTATTATACTGTTGCCTCCATTTTAGCTGTATCAGAAGAATAACAATACTCAATAGTAAAAATGGGGAGAGACAGAGAGAGAGATAATAAAAGAAACAGTAACTATAGTTCGAACTTCATAACGATTTTTATCTTCCTCTCAAGCCTGATTTACTTTAATGTTATTTTCTTGCCTGCTTTTGATAGTTCCATTTTATGATCAGATATTGAATTTGACCATGCTCTTTTTCTAATTGAGAAGTTAACATTGTGTTCATACATCTGGAGGTTGGGGCTTTGGCTGTGCTGATACGACAAACAAATATCATCTGGATCCTTTTCATAGCATGCACTGGGGTTTTAGACTATATTCTAGATCAGCAGAAGGATAGTGCTGATTTGACTGATTCTAGCCAATCACAAGGTAAAGATGCTTTCCCAGTCTCGAGTCAAGGTGTTGGAACACGCTCTAACTTGAGAAAGCGCAGAATCCACAATCAGGCAGCTACGTGTAGCTCTCCTATCCACCAAAAGATTGCTTCTTCAGTGCCTTCCTCAGGTTCTGTCATCTTATCTTGTTTTAAGTTTTTATTTAATCTGCATTTATGTTGTGTTAGGACACATGATAGCATCTGTTGATTTTTGTTTCTATCTGTTGATTTATGTTGTGTAGGACACATGATAGCATCTTCTTTTTGATAAGTAGTTTTTGTTCAGAGATCTAAAGTAACTTTGAATGAAAAAATTACAATCAAACACCATTTTGGAATATATCAAGTTAAAAAAACATTTTTTTTAAAAAGAAGAATAATACATCAAGTTCAATTTTACAAGCTGTCAAGCGTTTCTTTGTGAAATATCCAAAAGATTTACTTGCGAATCGGCATCATGATGATTTAATTTATCTGTTGTAAAAAACTCTGGTAACCATGGATAACATAAGGGAATAAAATACTCCACTCATTCTGGTGTCCTACAGAGATACTTTTCGTTGTGCTTTTGTAAAAATTGTCTTTTTTACTGTTAGAACACCTCAATCCGGAGTAGGGAAGTTGGTGGGGGAGGAAAAGGAACTCTTATTACTTGAAATAATTACTTGGATGTACAAGTAATTTCCCTAGTGATATAGTTTTCTTCGATTGTTAGGTAACATTACTACTTAACAAGAGAAACTTGCTATTTTGGTCTTTTGATAAATGATAACCTGTGGTTCTAGTCTAAACACACTTAACCCTCACTAAATCAAATTTTATGTTTTTGATCCCATCATTAATAAATTCTTACAAATATAATGTATTTCTAATTAGTATCCAGATTCTCTTTGATTTGAGGGGTTCTATTAAGAGATCAAAAACAAAATTAGATAAACTGATGGATCACTCCTTGCTGCTAACATTCTTACAAGAAGTGTGTCATGTGGAAAACTTGCTACACATGTTTGAAGCATCCATTAAATGTTAACCAGTGTGACTAGCACATTCACAAACACATTGACAAGAAATTCTTCCGTTGATTATGCTTGGCACAGACATGTAAGCTTTTCTTGTCAGATGGCATAGTATAGACTAGTAAGCTATTTGGGATCATGCATAGTTATCCTTTCTTGCATATTAGTTGTTGGCAATGCGATTTAGGTTCTTTGTGTATATGTCATCTTAGTGTATAAGAGATTACATTCTTTTTCAGATTTCTCCCATGAGGTGCGTGAGATTATCTCAAGACTCTGGCAATTTAAGTGGGAGATTATTGCATCGTTTTGGCCTTACCTCGTAATTACGGCCGCTTTCATCACCTTTGTTTTCTGGAACGGGAGTATAGTGCTTGGTACCAACTCTCACTTTTGTAGTTTTGTTTCTTTATGGTCTCTTCCATTTGTTAACCGTGCTTGCACACACTTCTTTTCCCACCCTTGTGCTATCCAGGTGCAAAAGAGGCTCACACGGTTTCTCCACATTTTGCACAATTGATGTATTTTAGCTTGATTTCTGTGCTGTTTGTGACTCCCGTGCACTTCACAATTGGTCAGGCTGCAGCACTGGCCCGATCCTTCTGGAAGAAAAATAAGCTGGTCAGTTTCTTACAGTTGTGCACGGCATTAGCTGT
Source organism: Solanum infundibuliforme (assembly GCA_029582565.1). Classification (NCBI taxonomy): domain Eukaryota; kingdom Viridiplantae; phylum Streptophyta; class Magnoliopsida; order Solanales; family Solanaceae; genus Solanum; species Solanum infundibuliforme. The sequence goes on along the minus strand of JAJOOG010002558.1, from coordinate 11,666 downwards.
TGGGTTCCTTTCAGTGCACTTTTTCAGGTTAGATGAATGGCTTTGTAATTTTCTAAGTTCAGTTGCACTATCCTTATACCCTCCCTCCCCCACCCCTCGTCCCTTTTCCTCTCTTTCGTGCGATTCATCACTTTCTTGTCATGCTATACAATCTATAACATCAGTTTTTGAAGGTGTTTATTTTTTCCTTTCTTTATTTTTTGTTGCATCAAAGATTTAGGGTGTGCTCAGTAAAGGAAAATGTTTTCCTTCATACCGAATACATCCTTAATGGCGTTCATTGGTAATAGATTCTAGCTGTATGCACATTGTTTTCTTTTTTTTCTGATTCGGATTTGATACCTAAAAATTGGTTCCTTGCAAGAATGAAATGCAATAGTTTGACATTCAAGTGACCAGGAAATGGTAGTATACATATATGTGACATGATATATTGATATTGCAGCATTGCTCACCCTTATCTCGTTGCTGACAATCGACACTATACCTTTTATCTGTGGAGAAAAGTAATCAAATTTCATTGGTCAATGAAGTACCTCCTGGTTCCACTCTATGTATATTCATGGATATCCATCTTCAATATCTTGGGTCAGTATACCACCCGGTCCTATTCTAACATGTGCATGTTTTTTCTACTACACATCCTTAGCTCTTACTCGTAATCAAAGAAAAGAAGATTTTACTCATACTTGTATTTTCTTTTAAACATATTCTTGTTTCCCTCTATTTGCAGCTAAAAACCAGAAGAAGACATGGATACTGGTATATTTCTTGGCTACCGCTGCAACACTGATTCCAGCTCCACTTATAGAGTTCAGATACTATACAATCCCATTCTTTTTCTTGATCCTCCACTCTCATGTTGATGATGACAGAAGTTGGCTTCTAATGGGAATCCTGTATGTTGCCATTGATATTTTCACTATATATATGTTCTTGTTCCGTCCGTTTTCTTGGGTCCACGAGACTGGTGTACAGAGATTTATATGGTAGCAAGATACTCAGGAGAATTAAAGTGTTGCTCAACTTTTTAAATGCAGTTTAGGATAACTTTTTGTAGAATAATGTTGTAGCTGGGCTGTCAAATTTGAATAGATTTTGGCACTGATATTGTACAAGAGTATCAAAATGAGTGGTAAAAGGAATTTATTTCAAATTTCAATCAAACTTAGTGTCTAACCATTGAGGTTGTGTTACTAGTTCATAATATTACATTTCCTTTTTTTTGGAATGTATATTCTAACATTGTTTTGTGTGTCTCTTTCTGTTTAGTAATTCAACATTTGTTCTATAGGACGGTGTTTGATTGTAACAAAGAGCATAGGCAGACCAGGACTTGAAGACGAAGGGGCACCACTAAAAGCAAATGTATGTTAGTGGAAGTGACATCACGCAGTAGTCTAGGGTATACAAAATCGAACTGAAAACCGAATCAAATTGAGTTAAACCAAAAAAAAAATTTGACTAGTGGTTTGGTTTGACTTGGCTTGGTATTGAAAAAAAAACTCGACTATATTTGGGTTGGTTTGGTTTTAACTAAAAAAATCAACGCGAAATCAAACCAACTTGACATTATATATATAATTTTAAAATTTATTTTATACATAAAAATATTTACTTTGATATAATTTTTAAATATTTCTTATACTTTTTATCTTTTAATATATTATTTCAAGTTTGAAACTTAGAATTCTAAATGGTCCAATAAAGATTATAATCCATAGATGTTGGTGATTATAATAAAGCTTAAATCAAAATCAAATTAATATTAATGCAAAAAGAAAATCAATTCAACACTAAGAATGACAATAATATTGAATATTTGTTCTTTAGTTTTACATTACTTTAGACAATTAAAATACATAATCTTATTTTAATTTTCTTTAATATTTAGTCATGTAACTAATACTTATTAAACATATTTTAGCATAATTTAGTACTTTTAATTATGATCATTTTCATTATGACTTATTAATTTGAAATATTTGTTTTACGCGATTTTATTACTATTATTTTTGTTGGATGTTTTAGTGTCATTAATCATATCATATTTTGTGTTATTTTCTTAAGAAACACCTTAGATAGTTGTATTTTGGTAGGACTAAAGAAATATTTGAAGTACAAGTAAATTATATGTTTGTATCAATACTTTACCGGAAAAATCCGAAAAACCCCGAGGTTGAAAAACCCGAGTTTTATTGGTTTGATTTGATTTATAAATTTAAAAATCCGACGCAAAAGATTTGATTTGATATTTGAAAAACCCGAACTAACCCGACCATGTACAACCCTACACAATACCATATGATGTTCTAACGTATAAATATAAATTAAATAACATAATTGAATGAAGACTTTGCACAGTATGAATTGAATTAATTGTGTGAGAAAAGTATTACTCACTATTTTGTTTTAGTCAATGAGATGACATTACTTTACACGTTTTTATGATTATTTGCAACACTAATTCATTGTATCTGGTTATATAATGATACGTACTCGTATCTTATTCGATGAAGTTAGAATTTTCAATAAAAGGGTTTAAAATACAAGAATAGATTAATGAGGTTTTGCATGTATAATATTTATCTAAAAACAAATTTTAATCATATATAAATGGTATTATTTTCTATCGAATGAGATTCGAATAAACCCCCTTGACCCTTTCTAATATTCAAAATGTCACTTAAGTATGTGAAATTACTTAGTAAAGTCACTAAATTTAATTTTGTATTAATAAATCCACTCAACTTTTATCTTACGAAAACCATTGCACATGATTTATCATAAAAAGCTATGACATGACCTGATATCAAAAATCGAACCAACCAGTAAATCTAATAAATCAAAATGTCAAATTAAACTCTCATAACATCAAATATTATCAAAAGTCAATTATGCAGCAAATTTTAATATATTTCAGCAAAATTATCATTTTATTAATATTCCTTAATGGGGAATGTCAAATTAATACTTCCTCCATTTCTATTTACTTGTCAAATATTGTTAAATTTGATTTTTATTTTTACTTGTCATTTTTAACAAATCAAGAAAGGACATTTTTTTTCCTAATATACCCTTAATTCATTAACATTGAGTTAATGCCTTTGAAAAATGTTGTGAGTAAATATGTTTGGAACACACTATACCAATCATTATTTTCTTAATAGGTGTGTCAAGTTAAAATTTGACAAATAAATTAAAACGAAAGAAATACTCGACAAGTAAAGATCGATAAAGGGAGTACTTTCTTAAAGAATATGTCAAGTGAATATGAGTCAAATAATATAAAACGGAGAAATCAGCAATTTAGACAAATTTTCAGGACAACCTAATTGCATGATGTAGAGTTAGTACATACAAATATAGAAAGTAGGAAGTAAATGATGGGACCCTTTTTGCCAAAATATTCCTATTTGATTCAATTAACTAATTGTGTGTACAAACCTAAACCATATATGGTTGGATTACAAATAAATCATTTTCATATTGGACTATTCTATTTTGGAAATTTTAAAAAAAAATTAATACTCCATTGTGATTTTTCTTAATATTTTAGTTTGGTCAAAGATTGCTTCACATCCTGCATTACCTACACCTTTTATAATTAATATTGACAACAATGAAGTCTAACTCAAATGACATGACTAAACCTTATAAGTTCTTAAAATGTTTTTTTTTTTACTAAAAGAATACGATGGTTAAATATTTAAAATTATTAGAAATTGAAGAATCGTCGTATTCTTTTAGTTGAATATTATTAAGGACATATATTGTATAGTTAATTCATTTTAAGTAGGTTGGGTTAAGAATTGGGTTGAATATAGGGTGGGTTAGGTTCTAAAAATTGATTTTAATTTCTTAAATAATTTTTTCCTAAATGTTATGTCATTAAATAGATATCAAAAATGATATTTTTGACTAAAATGATCAGGGAAGCTAACTAAACAAAATTGAATGATTATGAAAGATAATTAAGCCAAGTTTAATGGCTTGTGAAAGATATAATAATATTGAGTGATTTTGATGACTAATTATTATAAATTGAGTGTTCATTATGATTTAAGGAACAAGTAATTATCTCTAAAATATAATGTGAAATTAAACAATGATGGTTTATTGCTAGATAAGTAGATATACTTTTTTGATAGATGCTTGGTTCATTAGATTAAAAATGGGATATATCATATATGGGTATAAATATAAATACCTATTTAGTCTAAATTGGATAAATTTCATTTACAAATTTAACCTAGTCTTCTTAAAATGATTGGGAGAAATCCCAAAATTGTAATAATTGTGGTATAAACAATCTTAGAATTGCTAATCGAGAAATCAAATGTTGTACTACCAAAATTATAGGAGAAAAATTAAAATAATCCCAAAATTTATCCCACATTACTAAAAAAAACATTATATTTTCATTAAAATTTTCTATTGAAAAATATTAGGTGACTATTTTCACATATATTTTGATAGAATTGGTGAGAAAATAGAAAATAATAGTGTTCTCATACGAAAAAACTAGGAAACTAACAAATATTTTAGTGAAAATATGTTTCCACCATGTATTTTTTAAATGATCAGTTGATTAGTGAAAAAACATATTTTATAGTACAAATTTCCAGTCAATTCCAAGTAAATCCTCCCTCCACTTCGCTCTTCGTTTCCCTCATTTTATTTTTCCTTCCGCTTGCAAAAAAAGTTATGAGAGTGATTTTGTGTGCGTTAGCAATCATCAAATCACTAATATCAGGATAGAAAAAATCTCTATTTCTAATAGTTACAATCTCTTGTTCAACCAACCATACAACCTCTTAATGTTTACAACTAGTATTTTTTTTAGGATTTAATTATCCTTTTTCTTTTCTCACAAGATATTTGCAACTAATTATCACAAAAAAATCAATAGTGTATTTTTCATTTGGTAATAAGTGATGTTGATAGTCCAAAAATCAAAACCAACTCCTCTTTGTCCTTTGAACATTTATTATTTTCATCTTTTTATAACTTCATTAATAAAATCACGAGATTTTAGAGATACCTAAACCACAAGCAACTGTCAAATAATAATATTTTTACTTTTAGCTTTTATTTCGAGAAGTTGACTTTCTACCTTCATGTTAATATATCCTATTTTATTGTAAGTGCAACGTATACATATAATATTTATTGATCCAAACCTACCCAACCTCCACTTTCCCCCCCTTTTTTCTATTTTTTTTCGATTTTAACCATCTGATATTCGAAGTCAACTATCATAAGAGGTGGTGCTATAAAAGTTATTTATACTTTTTTCTCTATCTTGTGTTGGTTATCAAATTATGTTTCGCATAATAAATAACTTTTTCATGGACATAAATTTATATTTTTATATTATAATATTGTATAAGTTATGTTCAAATATGACTTCAGTTTCTAAATTGTATTTCATAAGTTATGTTCGGATATAACTTCAATTTCTAAATAATTTATATTTAACTAAGTAAAAATTTGATTGCTAGAGTGTAAAATTTTAAAACAAGCTCATTTGAAGGACAAAATATGCAAGGAGATGCAATTGACGAAAGGTAATTAGTATTGAACACTGTTGATCATCAAAAAAAAAGTATATCAAATTAGTAGCATCTTCTGATGAAGGTAGTTCAACTGACTATCATTCACTTTAATGTGGCTACACCATTATCCACTGCTATTGATCCGACTAATAATCCACATTCACAGAGAGTAAATCCTTCGAGAGACATAAAATGTTCTTTATCAAAAAATAGAAACACGAGACATCTGATTAATTACGAAGAGATGATGAGAACCATCCCAACACGATGGTGATTTATTTATTGTTAATGTTAATTACATCATCATCTAACAAAACCTCCAATCAACAAAGCTAAAAGAACAAGACAACCTTAATGCAATCTTTTTTGTCTTCTAGCTTTTAGTCAACTTATTTCCCTTTAGTTTCTCTTTCTTTGCTTCTAGTTTGTTTTTACAAGTCATGCATTATTGTATACTATAATAGGCGTTTACTAACGTAAGTAAACCAAATATGCTGTTTTTTTCTGAATATTTCATAGGTCACAAGTATGACTTTTATAAACCGCCAGCCTGATCGAGCAAATTGAGCAGATGATCTCCCAAATTAAATACAGAGTCTTGGGTTTGCATATTTTCACGTATGATTGAGCTCGTCACAAAGCTTATCTAATGCAATTCACCTCTCATGTATGATTTGCGGGCTATTACTCTAGTGTGTACCTTAAGAGTAACGACCATGAGTTGCCTTATCAATAAGAAAAAAAAAGTATGACTTATTATGGTTAATTTGCCAATTTTTTCTTCTTCTTTTTTCCAACTCAAGAATGGATAGATTACCAAAAAAAACGCGTAGAGAGTTTATGTCAAATGATGAATTTAATTGACTATCTCCATTTTCTAACCAACTAATTTCTGTTTAGGGAGTCTATTGAAATTTTCAACTAAAATTTATAATGAATTCTTGGGGGAAAAAAAGAGGAATTTTGAAGACTTTGAATTCTTGGAGAAAAATGAGAAATATTGTTATATTCAAATTAATCGAATTGAAAGACGGTGATTATTCACATGGGTGTATCAAATAGTCCTAAGTTTATTTGAACTCATAACTTTTAGTCTAGACCTGATTTTATACGTGTAATATCCTCTGAAAATATTGAATTATGAACTCTTTAACTTAAACAAGGTAGAGTAATAGATTCAATTGTTGAAACTCGAGTCAGGAACCACTTAAAATTAAAATTCCGAATATGCCTCTATAATTCGTATAATTGACCTCAACTTGCTTGAGATTAACACATAATTGCTATTAGTCAAATTGAAAGCTGGTACCAAACTAACCAGATAAAGAAACTTGAACAGTTTTTGTATAGTTATAATGACAACAACTTGGTCAACCTGAATCATTCAGGATGAAAAAAATTTAAGGAAAACAAGGCAAAGTTTGAAATGGTGAACAAAATTAGTATAGTCAACTTTCAATTTCCATTTTCCAACAACAATCTTATTGTTTGTATGAGAAACCAAAACTTAAAAATATGAAGAATTAAAAGAATTCCATCATATTTTCAACTTTTGACATTATGCCATTTATTTTGATTTCACATACTATACTATAACGGTCAAGTTTTCTTTAGAACCGATATATTATGTTATATTAGTATATGTTTTGACATGTTTTTAATAGTATTTTGCCATGACTTCTTCATTTCTGTTATTTCTTTTTCCGAACTACTTTGACATGTTTTTCATCGAGCCAAGGATCTATCAAAGATCGTCTCTGTTCCTCTAGTGTAGGGATAAGGTTTGCGTAGACCTCCCATACTCAGACCCCATCTTGTGGGATTACGCCTAGGTAGTTGTATAACAACATTTCGCTACAACAGTCAGAAAATATCCAGACAATTAATCACATTATAAAGAGGTTTAACCGTAGTAAGTATGATATAAAATAAAGGAATTTTGTATTGAGGTAAAGTTTGTGAGATGGAACTCCATCTGTTACAAAACTCACCATTGTCCTAATAACAATTGAATGTAAAAGGAGGCAGGGGATTGTAGGTTTATTGGTAACTTTACAGTCTCTGTGGATCAAGAAACCAGAGCCTCTCGCGCTATTTTTGTATCGAGCAACCTAGACATGTATACTATGAACACTACTGCTAAATTCGGGGTAAACAAGGGCTAACACAGCAAAACTAGCTCAAATTTTTCTATGTACTGTTGTTTTTGTTGTCTTGAGGGTTATAAACTTCCAAAACTCCTCGATCTAGCTGAGATTTACATCGATGATTTCCATATCCTTCCTTCGAAGGATAAAATGATAATTGAAACATCGTCATGGTACTTCCTACGATCACCTTGAGGTATATCAAGCAACTCGTGAAAGTTCAATCCTGCAAAATCCAAAATGAACGTTGTTTAGAACGATTGATATGAGACATTAGTACTTAGCAAATCTCTATGGCAATGATTCTGAGTGTTTAGTATTTACCAGCTTTCTTAGCAGCTCTGAATAAGACTTCTTCGACGAGATGCTGGGCAGGATCTCCCTCGGGGAATATAGACATAAAGGTCTCAACTTCCGAGACTGCTTCTTCGTTGGTGAAGTATTGGTAGAGCCCATCGGATGATAAGATCAAAAACTTGTCTCTTGAACCAAGTGTGTGGTGGTGAAGTGATGGTAAACAGTTGATGTATGGTGAATTTCCAATGTAGTCAATTCTGAACATCTCTAGAAGTGCATTGTTCCATTTTGCCTGTAAAATCACAGAAGTCGAAACGATATCAATACAAGGCTAATAAAACAATCTTCAAACAAATCAGCAGCACGTTCAGCTGAAATACGAGCTAACTACAGTCAAACCTCTCTATAACATCATTGGTTGTCTGGATCCTTTTTGGTTGCTATAGCAAAATGTTGTTTTATACATAACATCTAATATAACATAAAATGAAAGATGGATTCCACGAGAAAATGATTGTTATAGAGAGGTCTGACTGTAATAAGAACACTTGAAAGATTTCAATGTTTGAACAATACTGGTGCAATATAGACATGTGTTTGTGTTAAGCATATCGCTTCATATTTCATTAGATTGCAAATATAGTTAACAATTTCAAAAAATATTGAGCATGCCAGACGATCAATGATACAAATGAGTTTATAGTCGATTCTTAATACCTGTTTGAGATATCCTGCCCCGAATGCTCGAGTAACCTTCAAGGAACCTTTCACTCTATCATTTTTAATCGCGAAAGCATCATCAGGATGCTCACTTCTAATCCTAACAACTTCCTGCAATCATTATTCACAAGATAAGCACAACATAAACATACGAAAACAGGAAAAATACAAAACGTTTCTTGCAATTACTTATGTAAATGAGCTATGGTTTGTTACCTCTTTGATAGATGTGCTATGATCCATAGTAAGTTGAGCTGGAACAAGATTATGTTTGCGATCGGATTCAGCTCTATAGAGTGCATCAATGCTGCTAACACTCTGCTCATTTATCCTTCTGAACTTGCTAACAGAAAGATCAGATTCAAGATTTTGAGCTAAAACAGCACGACTATCGCCAACGTTCAACAAATAAACATCTTGATCCTTAAGCAACATCACCATAACACAAGATCCCATTAAGGCCAATTCAGGATTCTCATTCACCATCATATCAGCAATCTCCAAATACGATGCCTCAGTCTTCCTTAACCCTTCAGATAAAGCCTTCAATACATCAGAATGATCAACACCGGAAACCCCATCAAATTCTTGATTTGGAACAAAATGTTCCACTTTACTAACACCCGAATTCCTCAATGAAACAACATCGTTGCTCATCGAATTCTTGGGAGTTTCTGACTTATCATTCCATAACAATCCTTTAAGTTCTTTATACACATTTGAATAAAGATTACTCAACAGAAAATCAGTAGCATCAGGTCCATTAAATCCATCATAAATCCCAACAAAAACCCATCCATGTTCCTCAGAAATCACAACATGTACTCTGTCTTCCCCTGCTTTACCTTGTGCCCATTGAACATTTTGGCCTCTAAATGAATCATTTCCTTCATCATCATCATCACCCAAACTATTTTCACTACTCAAAACATTTCCAACATTATTATTACTCTCTATAAATTTAACTTCACTAACATTAATAATATTCTTTTCAGTAAATTTCACTTCTTTATACCCAAAAAAAGAACTTGAAAACACTTTCTTTAAACTTCTAATCAAACCCCATTTCTTGGATTTCAGTTTATACCTTTGTATATGATCATACTGATTCTCCATGGGACCCGAAATAAAGCTCCTTTCAATCGGGCCCGACATGAATCCCCTCTCTACCGGGCCCGAACCTAAGCCCGTGTTTGATACACGGGCCGGGATCGGGCCGGAATGAAAAACACCCCTCGGAATTGGCTGCAGAGGGATAGATGAAAAAAACTGAGAGCTCTCAAAAGCTGAAGCTTTATCTATATGAGCAGAAAAGTCAACGAGGGCCGTTGACAAAGGTGTAAAAGTGTTTGCCGATATGGAAGCGCCGGAGATTGTACAGAACGCCGCCGTGGTGGTGGTGCTGGTGGTGCTGGAAATAGTGGTGGTGGTTGAAGAAGAAGATGAATCATCGGAAAACGGGTGGGGTTTTGAATAAGGGTCGGGTCGGATATAGCAAAAAGAATGACCCAAACCTTCATCAAGTGGATCAGTAAGGTTCAAATCATTATGTCTTTTTGATATTTCTCCAACATCTCCGGCGAAACAATGATTCAATTTTCTAACTCCATTACCCATTTTTTTTGAGAAAAACCCAGAAATTATTTCTACTAAAATCAACAAATCAACAAAAAAAATAAGATTTTGATCATCAAAGGTTCATAAAGATTGAATTTTTATGAAGAAATGTTGTTGAAAAAGTGATTCTTTTTGTATTTTTTTGTTTTTGAAAGTTCAGAGGAAGTGCTATGGCATGAGGATTTAAATGGAGAAGAAAAAGATGTAAGAGGAAAGAGATAGAGTTGACTTTTGATAACCCAAAAAAAAAAAAGTGGAATATTATATTAATTGAATTTTGCTAAAAATAAAAAATAAAAAAATAATAATTGATACTGTGTTTGGGTGGGCAGTTCACTAATTAATTTTTTTTTAAATATACTAACTCCGTTTCAAAAAGACTAACTTCCTTTTCTTTTTAATCAGTTTCAAAATGAATGACTTCTTCTTCTTCTTTTTTGTAATATTTTAATTTCAACTTTTTATGTGGCATGTTTAAGGCCACAAGATTAAAGGACAATATTGTACATTTGACATAACTTTAATTTAGGATCACAAGATTTAAAAGTCTTCTCTATTTTCTTAAATTACGTGTCAAATCAAACTAGACCATTCTTTATGAAACGGAGATAGTACTTTTTTTTTATTATTTTGGGTGGGGCGTTGACATTTAATTATAAAACGTTTTTGTTTGATTCTTTGTTTTTCTTTTGGGTGGGGTGAGAACTGAGAAGTCAGGAGTTTTTTTTTCCTTTGGGATGGGGTGCGGGGATAGGGGTAGGGGTAGGGGTGTTCATAATTCGGTTTGATTCGGTTATCGATTAAAATCAAAATTAATTTAATTGGTTTTTAAATTTTTAAAACCAAACAAATAAAAAAAAAATTGTGGTTTGATTATTGTTGGTTTGATTCAATTTGATTTCGATTTTTTTTAATTTTTTCAGTTTGAAAGTAATGAATTTTTTTAGGACATACGTATCTTGGGGTGGGGGTGGTACTCCCTTAAATATTAAACTAATAAATTCTAATTTTGATTTTCATAATTTTAGTCAAATATATTTAATCTTCAATAATAATTAATTTAATACGTATTTTTTATTTATTCTGATTTTCATGAAATTTAATCAATTTTTAAGTATTAAATCATTCAATTTTCGAGTTGTTGATGTTAAATTTGTATAACTTTATCATATTCGGGGATAATATAGTTTTAATAAGTGATTAAATATCACATACTTTTAGTTAGCTAAAGTGAAAATTATTTTTTTATCAATTATTGAAGAATATATTTATTTTTTTACCTCTTTTTATTTTGGTGGTGGGGATTTTTTTTTTTTTTTTTTGGGGG